>CM059429.1:79200839-79358366 GCA_030390025.1 Squalus acanthias | reverse complement strand
GACTGAGAATGCAATGTGTTTGCAGGTTTAGGAAACATAAGGTGAAGCATCTGTAAATATTTCCCTTTTTAAACTCTCTGCAGATTCATAGGCGCCTTGAAGCAGAGAAGCTTCACTTTGCTGAGGAGCAGCGTCTGGTGAAGGTGGTGGGACTGACGCTGGCCAAACAGGAGGCCGACAAGAAAAAGTCGGTACGAGCAGCCCCTCACAATCCAGCCTCGCAAACACTTTACTGAACAATCTTCACTGCGGAATTATTTTCACATGACTGGTATCTGATGGCTCTGATAATTGGTCCTAAAGGGACCTAAACTCCCACACTGGCTTTAGGTTACATGCCCCAACTCCGGCCCATGTATCCCACCCTAGGAACCTCGCAAAAACTGGTGTACACCCCCAAAAACTCAGACAACTTAGCTTAATAGAAACTTATACATGTCAAAAAGCAGCCTTAAATAGAAGCCTATTTCCAAGGCCACTGCATTAAGGTGACTGAATAAATTTAAATTCCTTTTATTAATTACAAGAAATTTCCATAACCATTGTTTTGGTAATCACAGTTTGTTTTTCTGTGAAAATCAAATCCCAGCACCTCGACATGTGAGAAGAGACAATTACAGTAAAAAAAGACTTGCATTTATATAGCGCCATTCCCGGCCTCAGGACGTCCCAAAGCGCTTTACAGTCAATGAAGTGGTTTTGAAGTGTAGTCACTGTTGTAATTTAGGAAACACGGCAGTCAATTTGAGCACAGCAAGCTCCCACAAACTGCAACGTGATAATCATAGAATAGTACAGCACAGAAGGAGGCCATTCGGCCCATCGAGTCTGCGCCGGCTCTTTCGAAGAGCAATCCAGTTAGTCCCACGGCCCGCTCTTTCCCCATATCCCTGCAATTTTTTCTCCTTCAAGTATTTATCCAATTCCCTTTTGAAGGCTACTATTGAGTCTGCCTTCGCCACCCTATCAGGCAGCGCATTCCCAATCCTAACCACTCGTTGCATAAAAAGTTTTTCCTCATGACGACTCTAGTTCTTTTGCCAATCACCATAAATCTGTGCCCTCTGGTTATCGATTGGAAACAGTTCCTCTTTATTTACTCTCTAAACCCTTCCTGATTTTAAACACCTCGATCAAATCTCTTCTTAGCCTTCTCTGCTCCGAGGAGAACAACCCAGCTTCTCCCTCATCCCTGGAGCCACTCTAGTAAATCTCTTCCGTACCCTCTCCAAAGCCTTCACGTCCTTCCTAAAGTGTGGAGCCCAGAATTGGACCCAATACTCCAGCTGGGGCTGAACTCGTGTTTTATAAAAGGTTCAGCATCACTTCCTGGCTTTTGTACTCTATGCCTCTATTTATAAAGCCCAGGATCCCATATACTTTATTAACTGCTTTGTTATCCGGTCCTGCCACCTTCAAAGATTTGTGCACAAACACCCCCAGCTCTCTCTGTACTTGCACCCCCTTTAAAATTGTGCAATTTAGCTTGTTTTGTCTCTCCTCCAACATAAGGTCAGAAATGGGGATGTTCTCTTCTGTGTTGAATTTCATCTGCCATGTGTCCACCCATTCCACCATCCTGTCTATGTCCTCTTGAAGTCTGTTACTATCTTCCTCAGACCAGATAATTTGTTTTAGTGATGTTGGTTGAGAGATAAACATTGGCCCAGGACACTGGGGAGAACTCTCCTGCTCTTCTTCAAATAGTGGCATGAGATCTTTTACATCCATCTGAGAGGACAGATGGTTTAACGTCTCATCCGAAAGACGGCACCTCTGACAGTGCAGCACTCCCTCAGCACTGCACTGGAGTGTCAGCCTGGATTTTTGTGCTCAGAGTCTGTCGAATGGGGCTTGAACCCCCGACCTTCTGACTCAGAGGCAAGAGTGCTACCCACTGAGCCACGGCTGACACCGTGCACTAACAGTGTGGATGGACTTATGCTTGTCGTAACTCGAGCTGCAGGTTTACCGATGGGGTGATTCCCGGATGCTGGGCTCCCAGCAGGGACTATAGGTTGGAAGTAGGGCTACAAATCCGCAGCTCTGGTTCTCCCCCTCCACGCCTCCTGTCAGTGCTGCTGCTCTCTGAAAAGTGTGAGCCTTTATAATTTTGTGTCTGATGACAGTTTTCCTCCAACGTCCTTCTACCTCCTCCACCCATCAGGTCGGTGCTAAATCTAAGCTCTGCTCTTTCTGTAGGAACATCTGGCACGCATGGCCCGGCAGGACATGGAGAACGAGAGGCTGGAAAGGGAGGAATACATGAGGAAACAGCAGCAGAGAAAAAAGACCGAGGCCCTCGACGACCTGGATATGGTGGACAATTTCTTTGAATTTTTGCCCAGAGTTCTGGAAGGCCAGGAGGGCCAGGGTCCCCAGGGATTCGAGGTAACATTTGCCATGTGGGGAATTCAAACTGGGGTTTGTTCAGTGATCCTGAGCTCCCAGTGAGGAGCTTTGCTTGATGGGAGCGCAGGTCGGAGAAACAGGGCTGCAGGGCATCGTTTTAACCCAATGCACTGGGTGGGAAACGGGCGTGTTCGGGTCGGACGCTATTATTACACCCCGCCAGATTTTACAATCCATTGACCTGGGATCTCTGTCTGTGGGGCCGGAATCTCTGTCTGCGGGGCCTGGGATCTCTGTCTGTGGGGCCGGAATCTCTGTCTGCGGGGCCTGGGATCTCTTGTCTGCGGGGCCTGGGATCACTGTCTGTGGGGCCTGGGATCTCTTGTCTGCAGGCCTGGGATCTTTGTCTGCGGGGCCGGGATCTCTGTCTGCGGGGCCGGGATCTCTGTCTGCGGGGCCTGGGATCTCTGTCTGCGGGGCCTGGGATCACTGTCTGCGGGGCCTGGGATCACTGTCTGCGGGGCCTGGGATCTCTGTCTGCGGGGCCTGGGATCTCTGTCTGCGGGGCCTGGGCTCACTGTCTGCGGGCCTGGGATCTCTTGTCTGCGGGGCCTGGGATCTCTGTCTGCGGGCCTGGGATCTCTTGTCTGCGGGGCCTGGGATCTCTGTCTGCGGGCCTGGGATCTCTTGTCTGCGGGGCCTGGGATCTCATGTCTGCGGGGCCTGGGATCTCTTGTCTGCGGGCCTGGGATCTCTTGTCTGCGGGCCTGGGATCTCTTGTCTGCGGGCCTGGGATCTCTTGTCTGCGGGGTCTGGGATCTCTTGTCTGCGGGCCTGGGATCTCTTGTCTGCGGGGCCTGGGATCTCTTGTCTGCGGGGCCTGGGATCTCTTGTCTGCGGGGCCTGGGATCTCTTGTCTGCGGGCTGGGATCTCTTGTCTGCGAGTGGGATCTTTTGTCTGCGGGGCCGGGGATCTCTTGTCTGCGGGCCTGGGATCTCTTGTCTGCGAGTGGGATCTCTTGTCTGCGGGGCCTGGGATCTCTTGTCTGCGGGGCCTGGGATCTCTTGTCTGCGGGGCCTGGGATCTCTTGTCTGCGGGGCCTGGATCTCTGTCTGCGGGGCCTGGGATCTCTTGTCTGCGGGGCCTGGGATCTCTTGTCTGCGGGGCCTGGGATCTCTTGTCTGCGGGGCCTGGGATCTCTTGTCTGCGGGGCCTGGATCTCTGTCTGCGGGGCCGGGATCTCTTGTCTGCGGGGCCTGGGATCTCTTGTCTGCGGGGCCTGAGATCTCTTGTCTGCGGGGCCTGGGATCTCTTGTCTGCGGGGCCTGGGATCTCTTGTCTGCGGGGCCTGGGATCTCTTGTCTGCGGGGCCTGGGATCTCTGTCTGCGGGGCCTGGGATCTCTTGTCTGCGGGGCCTGGGATCTCTTGTCTGCGGGGCCTGGGATCTCTTGTCTGCGGGGCCTGGGATCTCTTGTCTGCGGGGCCTGGGATCTCTTGTCTGCGGGGCCTGGGATCTCTTGTCTGCGGGGCCTGGGATCTCTTGTCTGTGGGGCCTGGGATCTCTTGTCTGCGGGGCCTGGGATCTCTTGTCTGCGGGGCCTGGGATCTCTGTCTGCGGGGCCGGGATCTCCGTCTGCGGGGCCTGGGATCTCTTGTCTGTGGGCCTGGGATCTCTTGTCTGTGGGCCTGGGATCTCTTGTCTGCGGGCCTGGGATCTCTTTTTCCTGCTCACGTTCCGGTTGTTGTTGATTTTTTCAGGATTTGGAAGTGAAACAGGAGAAGCTGGAGGAGTTTGATTTGGATAATAGCTCTTTATCCTCCGACTCTGAGGAAGAGGACGAGCTTGCCCAGTACACCTTTCCAAAATATGCTGCCACTTACTTCCAAAGGTCATCGACCCACACTCACATTCAACGGGCTCTCCGTCACCCACTGCTCTTCCATGAAGATGAAGTTGATGTTCTAGTAAGTGAACTCCTCGCACCTGATGGTGGAAGTGTGTTTATTGATCAGTGGGACGGAGTTAAGGTGGAAGTGTGTTTATTGATCAGTGGGATGGAGTTAAGGTGTCAGTGTGTTTATTGATCAGTGGGATGGAGTTAAGGTGGAAGTGTGTTTATTGATCAGTGGGATGGAGTTAAGGTGGAAGTGTGTTTATTGATCAGTGGGATGGAGTTAAGGTGGAAGTGTGTTTATTGATCAGTGGGACGAAGTTAAGGTGGAAGTGTGTTTATTGATCAGAGGGACAGAGTTAAGGTGGAAGTGTGTTTATTGATCAGTGGGATGGAGTTAAGGTGGAAGTGTGTTTATTGATCAGTGGGATGGAGTTAAGGTGGAAGTGTGTTTATTGATCAGTGGGACAGAGTTAAGGTGGAAGTGTGTTTATTGATCAGAGGGACAGAGTTAAGGTGGAAGTGTGTTTATTGATCAGTGGGATGGAGTTAGGGTGGAAGTTTGTTTATTGATCAGTGGGATGGAGTTAGGGTGGAAGTGTGTTTATTGATCAGTGGGATGGAGTTAGGGTGGAAGTGTGTTTATTGATCAGTGGGACGAAGTTAAGGTGGAAGTGTGTTTATTGATCAGAGGAACAGAGTTAAGGTGGAAGTGTGTTTATTGATCAGTGGGACGGAGTTAAGGTGGAAGTGTGTTTATTGATCAGTGGGATGGAGTTAAAGTGGAAGTGTGTTTATTGATCAGTGGGATGGAGTTAGGGTGGAAGTGTGTTCATTGATCAGTGGGACAGAGTTAAGGTGGAAGTGTGTTTATTGATCAGAGGGACGGAGTTAAGGTGGAAATGTGTTTATTGATCAGTGGGATGGAGTTAAGGTGGAAGTGTGTTTATTGATCAGTGAGATGGAGTTAAGGTGGAAGTGTGTTTATTGATCAGTGGGATGGAGTTAAGGTGGAAGTGTGTTTATTGATCAGTGGGATGGAGTTAAGGTGGAAGTGTGTTTATTGATCAGTGGGATGGAGTTAAGGTGGAAGTGTGTTTATTGATCAGTGGGATGGAGTTAAGGTGGAAGTGTGTTTATTGATCAGTGGGATGGAGTTAAGGTGGAAGTGTGTTTATTGATCAGTGGGATGGAGTTAAGGTGGAAGTGTGTTTATTGACTGGTAGGGCAGAGTTGGGGTGGAAATGATTTCTAAGACTGTACCTATTAATAGACAGGACGGTTAGGCTATAAATATATTCATTAAAATGCGAAAGTCCCATTTTGGGGTGTGGTCTCATGATGTTAACCACAGCAGTTTGAACAGCTCCAGAGATCTTTGGTCTCCTGCATATATGTTCTTACTAATGTGTGAAATCTGTTCTTCCCAGTCTTCCCTGGCGGTCTGGAATATTATCCTAAGGTTCATGGGAGATGTACCAGAGCCCAAGCCATTTGTTCAGGCCTCTGAGAAGAGCAACGACCCCATCATGAGACTGATTAATGACACCCTTGGCAAGAAGTCTAAGGTTCGCATGAATACTAAACAGGCCGTGGATGAGGTACGTTGCCTGTTAACTCTTTAATTTCTGACGCACTGATTTTCCTGTTGCCTGTGTTACTAGATTAAATAAAACTGAGCAATATTGTACAGTGCTTATACATGAGGAATATGCTTATTACTCTAAACAGACCAGCACCAACATCCTGTTTAATATTTATTCTTTTGATTTATGTGATCAGTTTAACTGTGTCAGTTGCCTCAGCTGGTAGTCATCTTTCCTTGAATGTTGGCTGACCTAATCTAGGGTGACACACAAGTGCAGTCGGGAAGGAGTGCTGCATTGTTGGAAGTGCCATCCTTCAGTGGTGATATTAAAGTTATGTCTGCCTGTGCAGGTGGACATTACAGACCCTAGTTGAAGAGCAGGGAGCTCTCCTGGTATCCCAATGATCCCTCAATGAACACCACCCAAAACAGATAAACCAGTCATTTATCTCATCACTGTTTGTGGATGTTTCTGGTGCAGATTGGCTGCCATATTTGCCTCTATAATAACAGTCACTGCATTCTAAAATTAATTCACTGTGTGAATCGCTTTGAGGCATTTAGTGATGTGACAAGGCTCCATATCTAGCTGCAAATTGTCCCTTATTGCTTGCCTTTTATCTTGACACAACAGCGGCTTACCATTGCGCAGTCTCCTTCGCACAGGGTCTATGGAGTGCTACACGACCACCATCACAACAGGGGTGTTTTGATGAGCTGAATATTGTAATGTACTCTTTCCCCAACTAGAGGGTTGCTTGGACCCAGCACTCTCCTACATCTTACAGTCCAGACACAAGCTGTTGAATCTCATCCCAACAGGCTTTCAGGCCTCACTTACAGATGATTCTGCCTGCCTCATTCAAGGGAGTTTTGACAGTTCTCATCCAGGCTGCTGCAGAGTGCCACACGAATGAGAAATTCCCCCCTCAGGGACACAGTGGTGACATTTTCTTACTGTGGTATTTGAATTGTGCCTCCTGCTGGCGGATTCATTCAGATCATGGAGAAGGCTCTGTCACCAACGGCCAATAACACTCCACCCTCCCCAGCCAGGACAGCAAGCATGTTGAGCAAGACCCATTCAACTGTTCTGACCAGGAGAAGAGATGATTTGGGAACCATCCTTGGTTCAGAGAAGATGTTTGGTCTGGATTGTTGCCTCCCTTTCTGGCTAGAGGAGGGTGCCTGGTGACCAGCTACCAGTCTGTCCCACTCTTTCAGTTGGAGGATGATATGGTAGACTTTGGACCTGGCTTGCACCACCCTTTGGGCCAGAGGACATGTAATGGATGGTGGACTGAAAAGTCCCACACCATCAGAATGGATTGTTGCATCCTGAAGGCTAGATCTGTGGTGAATGTAGGCCAGACTAGATGATCTGTGGTGAATGTAGGCCAGACTAGACGATCTGTGGTGAATGTAGGCCAGACTAGACGATCTGAGGTGAATGTAGGCCGGATTAGACGATCTGAGGTGAATGTAGGCCGGATTAGATGATCTGAGGTGAATGTAGGCCGGATTAGACGATCTGAGGTGAATGTAGGCCGGATTAGACGATCTGAGGTGAATGTTTTCCCCCTCAGCTGAAGAAGAGTGTGTGGTGTAATGTATTATCACATGGTTTGGCATGAGCATGCTCAGTTCGCTCTGGCCTAATAAACCAAGCAACTCATGGTGTCTCTGTCCTTCACTTGTTCTACCCCCATATATTACATTTTGCTGACGAGAATGGGATCCCAAAGCCATATTAGGGATCATTGAAGGACACAGTGTTCAACCTTCGAGTGGACAAGTTTAGGTTGAATTTGTGACACTTAAACTGAATTTTTTGCGATGTTTTACCGTTAATGCTGATGCAGAATCGTCTGTGCTTCACCTTCACGTGTATGTACACACAGCAACAGCGGTGTTGATTCTCAAGTACACAGGTAACGTGCTGAGTCACTGTTCGATGGGATCAGGACAATCATGGCCGCGCCTACGGGATTCATCGGAAGCCTCGGCATGTATGACCGAGCTCACAAACCATTCAGTTCTTACATTGAGCGGATGGAGATGTATTTTAAAGCATTTAACATTATTGAGACTGAAGGTGCAGATGAGAATGTTCAAGCTCAAAATAAAGTAATTCGTGAACGGAAAAAAGCAATTTTTCTAACAGAGATCGGGCCAGATGTCTACGGAACGTTGACAAACCTACTCGCGCCAGGGAAAGCGAAGGATGCATCGTTTGAAGACATTGTCGAGAAACTCGAGGACTATTTCGACCCAAAGCCATTAGAAATAGCAGACAGCAATAAGTTTGGTACCAGAAACCAAAAACAAAGTGAAACCATCAGTGAGTACATTGTAGCTCTTAAGAACCTGTCTTTGCATTGTAACTTCGGCACATTTTTGGATTGTGCGTTGTGAGATAAGTTTGTGTGTGGACTGGTGGATGAGCGCACACAGTCCAAGTTACTGAACACTCCGAACCTAACGTTTGACATAGCATGCACAATGGCCCTATCTATGGAGATGGCATCTAAGAATGTTAGGGAGCTCCGTCCAACTCAAGTGACTCATGCAGCTGAGGTCTACAGTCACAAACCTAAAGCTGTGAGACCGAGTCAAAAGCATGTCGATGAGAGCAGTTCAGTGAATTGTTATCGCTGCAATGGAAATCACTCACCACAGACCTGCCAATACAGAAATGTGAAGTGTTTTCACTGCCAGAAGCAAGGCCATATTTCAGCAGCTTGCAGAGCTAGATTGAAAGCAGGAAGTAAGAACCATTCTAGTGGCAATGCAAATCAGCGACAACAAAAGGGAGGAGTTCACAATATTGAAGTGAACACACCTGATGTTGAAGAACTAGGCATCTACAGTATCTATGCCACTAGCGGCAACGCTAGCAGTCGTGAGAAAGACTTCCGTACAAAACTTTTGATCAATGAGCAATATATTAATACGTGTATCGACACAGTGGCGGACTGCTCTATCATGAGTAAGGACACATATGAGAGTAAGTTTAATCTAGTACCACTTACAAAGAGTACCGTAGAGTTAAAAACCTACTCCGGAAAAATCCTAGAGACATGTGGACAAATGGAATGTACAGTTCAACACAATGGCCAGTCAGTAAAGCTGCCTATTATTGTAGTGAGCTACAACAACAGGCCATCCCTCATGGGCAAAGACTGGTTGAGAAAGTTAAAACTAGACTGGAAATGCTTCGAAACTGTCAGTGTAGACGCTTCAAAGAAGCGACTCGACACAATGCTAAACAAGTACAAAAGCATGTTCACAGACAGTTATGAGAGCATCACTGGGTATGACGCGCATATCCGCATCAAGTCCAACGCGAAGCCTGTCTATATTGTAAGGCAAGGCCGGGCTCCTATGCATTGAAAAGTCAGGTGGAAGAAGAGCTAGCGAAACTGAGAGAGAACGGAGTGCTAGTAAAAACTGACAAAAGTGAATGGACTAACCCCGATTGTGGTAGTGCCCAAGCAAACAAAACTGTACGCTTGTGCGGTGACTACAAAGTTACTATCAACCAAGCAGTTGATGATGAGCAGTACCCGTTACCTACATCGCAAGATTTGTATGCAGCACTCTCTGGGTCAAAGGTTTTCTCCAAGCTTGACCTGTCGCACGCTTGCGCTCAGCTGAATGTTGACAAAGTGAGTCAACAGTATCTCACTATCAACACACACAAGGGACTGTACTCATACACCAAGCTGCCGTATGGTGTAACGTTCTCCCCCAAAATCTTCCCGGCTACGATGGATAAGATTTTGCAAGGAATTCCAGATTGCTTATGCAATCAAGACGATGTGCTGATCACAGCAAGCGGCGAGGAAGAAAATCTAGAAGTGTTAGATTTAGTGCTTCAAAGGTTGAATTTCCACAATGTCAAATTGAAAAGGAGAAAATGTGCTTTTGTGCAGCCCGAGGTTGTGTACCTTGGTCTGAAAGTTGATGCAAATGGCTTGCAACCAGTGAAGGAAAAGGTTGATGCTGTCATCAATGCTCCAAAGCCACAGAATGTGTCTGAGTTAAGATCTTCCTTGGAATGGTCCAGTACTACGCTCGTTTCTTACCTGAGTTAGCGACCAAGTTAGCTCCATTGCACGAGCTCCTCAAGAAGGATGTCCAGTGGAAATGGACAAAAGCGCAACAGGAAGCTTATGACGCTTGTAAGAGAAGTCTCTCTAGTGATGCTCTACTTGTGCACTACGACACAGAGCGTGAGCTTAAGTTAGCGTGTGATGCTTCCAGCTACGGTCTGGGAGCTGTCATAAGCCACGTAATCGATGACGGCCAAGAGAAACCAATCGCGTTCGCATCGCGAACCCTCACAAAGAGCGAAAGAAACTACGTGCAAATTGAAAAGGAAGCATTCGCCATAGTGTTTGGAATCAAGAAATTCCAACAATTTCTGATCTGCAGAAAGTTTACCCTGTTAACCGATCACAAACTGCAATATTGGGGCCCAAATCTGCCATCCCTGCAATGGCCGCATCAAGAATGCAACGTTGGGCAGTGTTGTTGTCACAATATGACTACACGATTGAATATCGCACTTCAAAGCAAAACGCAATTGCAGATGCCTTGTCCAGGTTGCTACATGAGGCTTGTGTGTTGGGAGTGAAGGTACGATTTTCACGCTGGGTGCAGTTGACAAAGACTGTCCCGTGAATGCAACTGAGATTGCAGATGAGATTCAAAAGGACTCAGTACTGAAAAGAGTGTACGAAAACACCTTGAATGGATGGATTGATCAGTGTGTGGACACAGAATTGAAACCATTCCATAACTTTCGTACTGAATTGTCTTGTGAGCAAGGTTGTATCAAGTGGGGAAACAGAGTGGTGGTACCTACTTCTTTGAGAGATAGAATTCTGGCCGAACTTCATACTGAACATCCAGGGACGGTCAGTATGAAATCAATTGCAAGAAGCTTTGTTTACTGGCCTGGATTGGACAGTGATCTTGAATCACTTGTCAGCAAATGCAGTGTTTGCCAAAATTGTAGAAACAAACCACCCAAAACTCCACTACAACCCTGGTCATGGCCAAGTAGACCTTTTCAGAGAGTACATGTAGACTTCTGTGAGAAAGCAAATGATTATTTCCTGGTACTTGTAGATAGTCGCTCAAAGTGGATTGAAGTGAAACACATGGGTTCAAATATTACAACTGAACGTACCATAGATGAGTTGAGGTCTATCTTCGCATGTCATGGCTTACCTGAAGAGCTTTTTTCTGACAATAGCCCTCAGTCCCATTCTGCTCTATTCCAAGAATTCATGATATGGAACAGTATCAAACACTCTCTCGTTCCAACATATCATCCAGCTTCAAATGGAGCAGCCAAAAGGTCAGTCAGAATAGTAAAAGAAGCTCTCGAAAAGCAAGTGTTGCAGGGTTGTTCGGGACTCAGCATGAAGCAACATTTGGCAAATTTCTTGCTGAAGTACAGAACTACTCCGCACACTACAACTGGACATACCCCAGAACTCTTGACGAAGAGGAGATTGAGAACACGACTGAATCTTGTTCATCCAAATTTAGCCTCAAGAGTTGAACAGAAATAGTTGAGTCAGAAACGTTAATATGACACCAATCAGAAAGAACACAGTTTCAAACAAAACGAGTGTGTTCGTGTTCTCAGTCCCCCTGACAAGTCGAGTTCACACAAGTGAGATGTAGGAACTATAGTGGAGGTTGCTGGAACCAAGAGATATTTGATTGAAATTGGTGACAAAATCCGAAGTGTTCATGTAGATCAAATGATCTCTGCTGGAGATGAACCAAGACATGATCGTGAACCATTTGATCATGAACTCATACATGAGTTTGACTCAGTTCAGACTTCAGTAACTGAAGTTCCAGATTCAAACAAATCTGAGATAGAAACAGGATCATCTTTGAGTTCGGAACCAAAACAAAACAGCCCGAAAATTGGTTCAACACCAAAACCTTCTGTAAGGAGATCAGGAAGGCTCCGCAAACCTGTTATTAAACTGGATTTGTTGTTCATTTAAAAGAAAAAAAGCCAGGAGTTTTTGTTATGTGCTACATGCAATGCTGAGAAAGGTAATTGAGAGGGGAATACATACACTTTTTTTTTAAGGGGGAAAGCAGTGTAATGTATTATCACATGGTTTGGTATGAGCATGCTCAGTTCGCTCTGGCCTAATAAAGCAAGCACATGGACTAGCAACTCATAGATGTCCCAGTCTTTTGGCCAGATAACACTGTGTGGCAGTGAATATCTTGCAAGGGAGAGAGGAGGAAGGAATACATAGCAGTATTTAGAGGTTTTCAGAAATCATGTAGGAAGTCATGAGGAACAACATAGCTATCTTTGAAGAGCAGCACTGACACACGTTGAGCGATAACTCCAGCTTCCCTTTATTTCCAGGGCCTGAATCATGGAAGGAACTCCAAGAAGTTGAACAAGGAACTATCCTCTAAGTTAAATGTGAGTGATATTTTAACCCTATAACCTACATGGACATCATGGTAATACATGCTAATGACACAGGAACAGTACTAATACATGTCAGTCACACAGACATGCTGGTCAGTGACATTGACAGCTGGTTGTGTACCTAATGAGATTTTTTTCCTGGTTAGTAACCCATGATGACTACTTAACACTGATCTGGAAGGTAGTCACCATTTTTCACACCAATGTGTTAGCTGAAATTGTATTTCCTGATGTATTTATTTCATTGTTTTACATCAGAAACCCATGGTGCTTTGTTTAGTGACATTCATTTGTCAGGTCCCCTGTAAGCTGTTGGGTTTAGAAGGGTTGGATATTCCGGTCTTACTGGATGTTCAATGACTATTACCATCGCTAGGTACCATCGAATGGTGAGCTCCTTCAGTGTTGTGTTGCAGTTTATCGCCCTTCACATGTCTACATTCTGATACAGTGGCCTCGATGTTAACTTCCCCACGACGGGGTGGGAGGAGGTCGGGGGGGGGTGGGGTGGTGGGGGTGGGGCATTGGTTAAACCCTAAAAAAAAGGAATGCGTCCCCCAACCTGCCATGTACGCACCCATTGCTGTTTTTACGGTGATGGGTTTCAAGCCGTGCGCGTGTCCCATCTTGGAGAGGCAGGACTCCTCATTATCAGATTTAAATCAGGCTCCCACAGTGCAATTGGGAGCCTGATTTAACTGCTGCCAGCCGGGTTTCCCAGGGCTCGGGAAACCCGGCAGCGAAAGGGAGGCGGGAGCTGCCGGCTCCAGAACCTAAGTGCCTTTTACAGCTCTCGATGTGGGCTCCCCTTGGCCCCTCTGGCAAACCTTTGGCCTCCCTTCTGCCAATTGCGGCCTCTGGCTAGCCTCCCTGCTGCTATCGGTGGCCTGCCCCACTATCGGCAGACCGCCCCGCCCCCAACCCTCGATTTGCAGCCTGCCCCGTGACCCCCATTGCCGGGGACAGTCCCCAAGGGTTCCCGGCTGCGATGTCCCGCTGCCGGTTTTCCCGCCCGGCAACCGGCCAGGCTGTCAATTTGGGCGGCTGCCGGGTGAGAAACAGAAGAACAAATGATGATGAGGTCCTGCCGTTAAATTCGTCAGGACCTCCACGTCCCCCTGGCCTTGCCGGGTTTCCCCTGCACTCTCCCCGTAATTTTGGGGGCCATTGACTGGCCTTGCTCAGCATGTTCACGGCTGTTTTCAAACTAGAACACGCTCTTCTTTAGAATATGACCCCGGAGATGCTACACTGACTGAACTCTACCATTTCCACAGCGGCTCCTGGACCCAGCGCACCCAGTCAGTTTTATAGACCTTAAACATTGTAAACTTGATTCCTAAACTCTCTTGTAAACATTGTCCTTCTGGTTGATGTCGCAGGTTACACACAATCACACACGTGGCGAGGAAATGCTGTTGGGTGAGAGTCCCATCTCGGACAGACCCATGTCAAACCTGGAAAAACTTCATTTCATTATTGGTAATGCCATTGCCAGACCCAACATCAGGTAATTGGTCATCGAGTCATGCCCGAGGTGTAACTAATGTCTTTTACTTTCATTTCCAATGTAATTTGCAACGTCAAAGTAGCTACAAATAGTGACAGGTTTTCAAGCAAGGCTGGATGTAGCTGTAGGTTCACTATTGAGGGCTAACTCAGGGTTACTTTGGGTTATAAAGAAAGTTGCTTAATTCCTGCGTTTCCCATTTTCAATTGCATGGTGGCAGCCAATAAAACAGAAGAAGGAATAATCCCCACGATCAGCAGTGAACTGCAGTTGGGGGATATTTAAAGAGCTGAAATGATGCTGGGGAGCCCAGGGCAGCTTTAACTCAGCAAAACTGCCGAGGGAAGAGGGGTTACAGAGTGAAGAAAGGCAGGCACTGGAAGCCCGACTGCAAGGAGGCAGCGAGAGGTGGGGCGCACTTTATGGGACTGATGACCACCCCATGGCCAAAGGTGGCAGAGACACCCAGGAGCAGTCAGTACTGGGCACGGCTGACTCAGATATGGGTCCTCACGATGCACAGCCCAAGGAGGTATAGGACCACCCAAATCCTAGCAGACTGTCAGGGCAGCCAAACCCTCAGGCTTAATCCGTGCACAAGGGAGTCGCGTAGAAGGAGTAGTTGGTTAGGTGTCATGTAACATAAATGGGCAGCACCATGCCAACTCAAATGGGCAACATTCACACGCTAAACAGTGGATGGAATAAATGCCCTGCACTTGATTTGAACTCTGTGCGGAGTATCTATTTGTCATTGCTTACAATAAGTCAGGAACCCAGCATAAGATGGCAGAAGAACTGAGCATTGAAATGTAGAAGAAAGTGGGCTGGCCGCAGTTACTTTGCAGATGCGGTTTGTCCTTTTAAGGAATGGTGTGGCTGTGGCACTCCTTGAAAGACATCTTGAATGAGTGCCTGTCGCATTAGTCTTCCTTCCTACACTGCCGGTTCCTCAGCTATTTCCTCATTAACATTCTCACCATCTTCCACTGCCATGGCTTCACTAACCTGGTCATTGGCCTGCGTGGTGAGGCTTCCTTGCACGTTGAAGTGAAGGAACATGCAGGAGTTATTCATGAAACTCTTGGGATGTTGTACTGTAAGGCCGTCCCTGAGCAGTTGAGATGCCTAAAGCACTGCTGTAAGATCCCAGTGGTACGCGTGGTAGAACATGACCTTTATTGTACCTGCGCATCCCTTCTGTCTGTGGTTGGCACAAGAACATCCTGTGCCCCAATTTACCCCTCTCCCCACTGTCCTACTGTCACAGCTTAATTTAAGATAGTGCTCTGGAGTGAACCTTTGTTCAATGCCACTTACTGAGGTCCCCGCTGAGTGTCTTGCTGTCAAAGCTGAAGAGCCCGAGTATCAAGGGAGTCTTTCCTCATGACTCAGTCGCCTGACACTAGGGATTGGCATAGCCACTCTCCTCTGCACTGGTTCAAAGTGTCCTAGTGGGAGCAATTTTAACCTGCCGCGCCCGTCGGGAAACTGGCAGGATCGGGTGCAGCGCTGGTTTCGCACCACGGCCGGTTTTACTCTCCAGTGGAGAGCAATATTGGAGGGCTGTAAAACCGCCGTTCCACCCGATCCCGTGGGTTTCCCGCCCGACGAGTTAGGTTAAAATTACTCCCAAAACTGAATGCAGTTCTATCGTCTAGTCTGACTAGAGCACTGTATTGTTTTAGCATGACGTCCCCTAACTTGCACCCTACTGAGTTAGTGACATAGGGGATTTTATTTGCTTTATTGATGGCTACTCCACAGTAAACATAGAAACATAGAAGATCGGAGCAGGAGTAGGCCATTCGGCCCCTCGAGCCTGCTCCGCCATTCGATGAGATCATGGCTGATCATCCAAATTCAGAACCCTGTCCCTGCTTTCTCCCCATATCCCTTGATCCCTTTAGCCTTAAGAAATATATCTAACTCCTTCTTGAATATATTTAATGAATTGGCCTCAACTGCCTTCTGTGGTAGAGAATTCCACAGGTTCACCACTCTCTGGGTGAAGAAATTCCTCCTCATCTCTGTCCGAAATGGCTTACTCCTTATCTTTAGTCTGTGACCTCTTGTTCTGGACTCACCCGCCATCGGGAACATCCTTCCTGCATCCAGTCTGTCTAGCCCTGTTAGAATTTTATAAGTTTCAATGAGATCTCCTCTCATTCTTCTAAACTCCAGCGAGTATAAGCCCAATCGACCCAATCTCTCCTCGTACGTCATTCCTGCCATCCCAGGTATCAGTCTGGTGAATCTTCGCTGCACTCCCTCCATGGCAAGAACATCCTTCCTCAGATAAGGCGACCAAAACTGCACACAGTACTCAAGGTGTGGTCTCACCAAGGCCCTGTACAGCTGCAGCAAGACATCCTTGTTCCTGTACTCAAACCCTCTCGCTACGACAAGTAAAGCCAACATATTCCAAGCCCTTCCCCCTCTGTCCCTGCACCGAACAAGAGCAGTGCACTCGAAGGGCCTCGCTGCTGCTCAGGCCCAGGAACCAGCAGCTGCATAGTGAACTATCTCCATCAGCAGCCAGCAAGCCCCAATTGCAGGTAGAAATCCTGAAATAAAAACAGGAACTGCTGGAAACATTCAGCAGGCCAGGCAGCATCTGTGAAGTGAGAAAGAGAGTTAATGTTTCAGGTCGATGACCTTTCGTTAGAACTGTAGAAATCCTGGGCTGGTTCCCAAATTAATCCTCCTACCTTGCTCTTGTTTCTGCTCTGCGCCCTCTCCCTCCCCCTATACTAAACCCAGGTAATCTGGGTCTCAGTCCTTTTGACATGACTTTCATGCCTGTGAAATAATGGATGCTCCCTTGGGATAAAGATCAGAAGAAAAGGGCCTTGTTAAATCTACTAACACCTCCAGATCACTCTCAACTTCACCCGTAGCTATTTCAGCACCGTTCATATATTGCATACTTTTTATTTCCATTGTGCGAAATTTCACACTTGCCTGTATTTAATTTCATCTGTTATTGTTTTCCCACTTACAGATTTTATCTATAGGTCCTTGACTAGCCCTTCAGTTTAGCATCATCTGAGAATCTGATCAATATACATTGAATTCAAGTCATTGGAAACAATTGGGACCCAACTGGTCTCTGGGCCATTCAGCTCAGCACGTCACCCCTATTCATCCCAACATCACTTTCCTATTATTTTCTACCCTTTAACCCATCCCTTATCTGTTTCCAGCTTTTACCTCGAATTCCCATTGTTAGAAGCATTTGTAGCAGCCTGATGTACAGAACTTTGCCAAAATGCTTTCTGGAAGTCTAAGGGCCAATATTTGCGATCGGAGGCTTCCCGCGGACGAAAGTACCTGGTGGCCCGAGAGGTACGGAGGCTTGCGATCCTGGGCCTCTCCGGGTCCGCGCAGGCAGAGGTCCCCGTATCCCAGGGACGCAGGCGGTTTGTAGGCGCTCCTGGGATCACGTGGGCCGGCCCAACTAATAAAAGTACAGAACTGTCATATGTATGAATGGGGATCACTTAAAAAATACACCAACACATGAAATAAATTTTTTAAGAACATTACATATTTAAAATTAATTAAAATACCATTTAATTAAATATTTTAAACAAAAATAAACATTTTTGGGGGAAAAAATTAATGTTTTTACGGGGCTAAAAATAAACTTACCTTTTTGAAGAGTATTTTTAATCTATAAATGAGTGATAAAATTTTATTTTTCTATTTTAAAAAATTCTTATGCTGGTAAAAGCAGGCCTTGTGCTTGCTTTTACCAGGTGTAAGAATTTGACAGGCTTTCAGCTGGCGGAAGTTGTGCAAATAGCCCAGCTCTCCACCCGCAGAGGCCCATCTCCCGCGGATGCGGAGGATCTGCCAAGAGAATTCTTGACAGATCGCAAGTGCCAGGGTTTCAGCGCATGCGCTTCTCATGCCTACACCCTGAACTTGCGCGGCCCCGACGGACGCGTACACAGCCATGGGGGTCGCAAAATACGTCCCTAAGTATTACAACCATAAGCTTTCCACGATCCACTTCAAATATTACTCCTCAAGCAGGTCGGTCAAGGATCTTTGCCCTTCTGTAGGCTGCTGTTTGCTAGGCTGTGTTCATACAGGCAATCCTCATGTTTGCTCCTGATAATCAATTGCAATTTTCCTTTACCCATTTTTGATGTAAGCTTAATGGGTATGCAGTTGTCTGGATTGTTTTGTCATCGTTTTTGATTATGGGTGTTATGCTGGTTTGTTTCCAATCTAGTGGAACCTTCCCAGCATTGATCAACTACCTCATGATGACCATCAACACTTAACAAATCTTGCCCCTTATCTCTCTTCGTACCCTTGAATAAATGTCATCCATTCCCCGGCTTTGATTGTTTTAAGCCCTTTGAGCCTCTGGGAAATCTCCATCTCATTCATGTCAAATTTGTTATACCCACTTGAATTATCTCGGTATATGGAGAGCACGTTAGTAAGTGTCTTCTTTTGTGAATGGATCAAGGAAGTAATCTGTGAGAGTGGTCATGCAGCGTCACAGTCTTGCGAGCATCTTTTAGGGTCCTTGGTTTTACTCCGACAACTCTCTTCATGTTCTGGTGCTGTAAGAATTTCTTGCTGTTATGTTTAGTGTCAGCAGTTATATATAAATGTCCACATTCTTTGCCCCTCTGACCTTTTACCAGCCCTGAAATTCCTCAGGGGTTCTACAGGTCTTCCCTCGGAGTAACAGCAGGAGAACCCCACGGAATTCCAGGTCCAGCACATCGAACCATTCTCGCATTCGTCCCAGTATTCCTCTCGCCTTTCTCCCAGCAGGCATTGCAGTGTTCAACTTTCTTCCTTATCTCACTTTGAATTGTTTTGTTCATCCATATTGGGTCACAGCAAGAGAGCTCTCGAACCAAGCCCTAGCCCCAAGTTACTGCACGATGCAAATGGTCTCACTGTGTTACCAGTAAACGAAACAGCATTGGATGCAAAAGGAAAGAGTGTTGTATCCCTCGTGTCAATAAACGGACCCTTCTGACTCTTCCCTTGTTCTTATTGCAGGGATGAGATTTACTGTCAGATCTGTAAGCAGCTGTCCATGTGTTACAACAGGAGCGTTCACTCCAGAGGCTGGATTCTAATGTCTCTCTGTGTTGGCTGCTTTCCACCTACAGATGGGTTTATGAAGGTTAGTCCCACTGTGCTCCCCACACACAGGCAGTTTTGTCACATGTTGTTCACCATCTGCATTTAGTTTTATGTGGGTAACCCTTGCTTTATTCTAAGGGCAGTTCAGCATCTGCCTGCATCCCTCCACATTCTGCCATTTGCTAACACCATGTCAGTCATTTTTTCTCCCTGTGAAATGCAATTTGTTAAGACAGTCCAGTTTGTGAATTGGTTGGTTGGCCTTTGCTGGCTTTACTTGACCCTGAACACTGAGTGAATGGAGTTGTTCATGTTGATAATATGTCAGGCTGGCATGTGTAGCACATTCAACCAGCTCGTAAAGAAAGGCAGCAGCAGTTTGTTCGGCCGCTTTCCAACTTGGATGCCAGTCAAAGTTTGAAGCTGCAGGGATCTTGTGTTTGATCCCAATTGACTCTTTCTTCACAATTGTCCTGACAGACAAACGAGGAGCAGCAGGAAGCCCAATTTGAAATGTTGCTGCCTTGAGGTCCCAACCCAAAGTGGAAAGTAGAGGTTGGCAACTTCCTGGCAAGTCGACTCTTTCCATGTTCGTTGTTGGACTTGGCACAGCTCCATGGTAATTGCAAATACCAAGCCCAGATCTCCTCTTCTACCTGGCAGATTGCCATAGCCATAGATCCCTCCGATCTTGTCCCCCTGTCAATCCTCTCCTGGGAAATTTTCCAACACGGAGCTTTGCCCATCAGCAACGCAAATTGGAAATTCGGACGCGTACTGCACGCATGATGCCACCCACTCATTTTAAATGGCTACTAAATCGTGTGCAGTCGTGACATGAGCCCTTGCTGGACAGGGCACCCAGGGGTGATGTACAATTACTCCTAATGTCTCATGTTGTGGTCTGAATCCTTGGGCACCCGCAGTCAACAACAACAACTTGCATTTATATAGCTCCTTTAACATAGTAAAACGTCCCAAGACGCTTCACAGGAGCGATTATCAAACAAAATTTGACACCGAGCCACATAAAGAGATATTAGGACAGGTGACCAAAAGCTTGGTCAAAGAGGTACACCCCTATTAAATCTCCCCTTAACCGTCTCTGCTCTAAGGAGAACAACCCCAGCTTCTCCAGATAACTGAAGTCACTCATCCTCGGTACCATTTTAGTAAATCTCTTCTGCACCCTCTCCAAGGCCTTGACATCCTTTCTAAGATGTGGTGCCCAGAATTGAACACAATACTCCAGCTGAGACCTAACCAGTGATTTTATAAAGGTTTAGCATAACTTCCTTGGGTTCATTTTGCACTGACACTGTAGTTACAGGGTCAACACAGCCTTGTTCCAGACCTGACACCTGAACACAGTGGAGGAAGACTCCTGGAACCAATGTTCCCTATAAGCTGAGCAGCTTTGTGCTGGTCCCGCGCAGCCCGGGAGCGGCTTTTTCAATGTTAGGTTTTGTGCATGCATGAAACTGTGAAGGGGGAATTAGGGGGAACATTGCCTGTAAACCTTGACACGCTGTTTACGTGCCCAGTTAAATGTCGGTGCTAAATGGTCTCGGCTTTGCACTGACACTAAACCTGCGGAGTGTTAAATGGGTGAGAGCTGAAATGGAACAGAAATAGAAAGTGATGTTCCATATCGATTTAAAGTGGAGAATGTTTTCTACGTGAGGAAGGTTGTGTATCATTTGTGTTTACCTTTATTAGTATCTGCGTAACTTCATTCGAGACGGGCCTTCAGGATATGCTCCGTATTGTGCGGAACGACTGCGACGCACGTTTGCAAATGGAACTCGGAGCGAGCCACCGAGCTACCTGGAACTGGAGGTATGGACGCAAGGCAGAGAAACTCAATCTGTGTGGGGTGCGGAGAGTGAGCAACGAGTTCATCAATGCCACCCGCCCTCATTTGTACATTAGGTGCAGGGGTGGGAGAGTGGGCTTTATTGGTACTGTGTATTCAGGTGCAGGGGTGGGAGAGTGGGCATTATTGGTACTGTGTATTCAGGTGCAGGGGTGGGAGAGTGGGCATTATTGGTACTGTGTATTCAGGTGCAGGGGTGGGAGAGTGGGCATTATTGGTACTGTGTATTCAGGTGCAGGGGTGGGAGAGTGGGCATTATTGGTACTGTGTATTCAGGTGCAGGGGTGGGAGAGTGGGCATTATTGGTACTGTGTATTCAGTTGCAGGGGTGGGAGAGTGGGCTTTATTTGTACAGGTGGGGGCAGGTTATAGAAGCAACCTGGACCTCGAAAGATGGGGACTTTTATTTGAAAAATCTAAGGATTGGCCCCATGCAATAGAAGTTTAGGAGCTGGGGGAGGTGGGGGCTGTAGAGGGAAGCTCCCCCTCCCCATAATGGCCAGGTGCTGGAGTTTACAGCAGCAGGGGGCTGGTCGCCCCTTGAGATACACCCAGCACATTTTTGGGGTCAGGCACTGCCGGCCTACAGACTGGAGGTGTCTAGAGACATGCAGTCCCTAGTGACAGGCTAGTCACTGGTGTGGATGGGTGGACACTGTTATTTTTACTTTTCTCACAGGCGTCCAAGTCGAAGCAGCCAATGAAGGTGACCGTGACACTGCTGAGTGGATTGAGCCTTTCTGCCTCCATCGATTCTGCCACCACAGCCAATGAGATGTGCAAGTCCCTCGCAAGCAAAATTGGACTAAAGGATTCTTTCGGATTCTCAATTTACATCGCGCTGTATGACACGGTAAGTTACTGCTGCGTGCGATCCATTGTATCCGAGTGTGTGCAGAGATGGCTGGGATGGATGGGATGTCTGAGGAGGACTGGGTTGGGGAGGCGACTGGCAGATTGGGATGGGGCGGAAGGGGAGTGGCTGAGTGAGGAGATGACTGAGAGTCCAGAGTGGGGTTAGGGGCCCAGCGTGAGAAGGTGTCCGTTAGGTGGTTGAGGAGGATTGTGACACGGAGGGAACCCTCTCTGGCGCGGCCTCCAATAACCCAGCTTGGCCTTAGAGGGAGTGGGGCTGCTGAAGGAAGGTGTGTGGTGTAACTGCATTTTGGAGTCAGATGTTAAACTTCTGATACAATGTGCCATCCATTTCCTGCTGTGCCAGGCCGAACATACAGCATGCCAGTTCATTCACAACATTTCAAAGGCAGGACGTGAATGCCGATGTGTGTACCTGGCCTGGGAATTCGTGGGAGGGCGTTGCACCTGCCAGAGGCAAGGCAGGGCAGGACATCTGCCCACCGGCCTGCCTTATCATCGGCCCCTTCCCAAACCACGGAGTCATTAGCGTAAAGGGAGCGGGACCCATGCCATTCATGGCACTCCCTGGGCACCTGCCCTGCGGGAAGGGGGTGAGGTTCATTTCTGAGTGGGGGCTAAGTCATACTGGCTGACGATGCCAATTTTTACTTGCTCGCTTGGCGACCGATTGCCATTGAGAAACCAGCAAAGTTGGGTCCCGTCTTCTGCCAGTATGTCAAGCTGGCATGGGAAGTGATGTAAAGGGCAGATGCAAGTCCCACCCCCGTATTCCTCCCCCGTCTGCTCGGATAATGTCGACTCCAGTTTGCCAGGAGTTTCCAGACCCACATTTCTTCTCCAAATAATTTTGCTGGTCCATTTTCAGAGAGTTACTAGTCTTTATTCACCCACTTGGAAGAAAGGACATAGAAGCACTGGAGAAAATGCAACAAAGATTTACAAGGATGGTGACAGAATTGAGAGCTTACGGCTCTCAGGAAAGATTGCATGGGTTGGGGCTTTTTTCTTTCGAAAAGAGAAGACTTAGAGGAGACCTGATAGAGGTCTTTAAAATTATGAAAGGGTTGGACAGGGTAGATGTGGAGAGAATGTTTCCACTTGTGGGAGAATCCAAAACCAGGAGCCATAAATACAGGATAGTTACTAATAAATCCAATAGGGAAATAAGGAGAAATTTCTTTACTCAGGGAGTGGTTAGAACGTGGAACTCGCTACAACAACTTGCATTTATATAGCGCCTTTAACGTAGTAAAATGTCCTAAGGCGCTTCACAGGAACAGTATAAAACAAAATTTTACACCGAGCCACATAAGGAGAAATTAGGGCAGATTACCAAAAGCTTCGTCAAAGAGGTAGGTTTTAAGGAGCGTCTTAAAGGAGGAAAGAGAGGTAGAGAGGCTGAGGGAGGGAATTCCAGAGCTTAGGACCTAGGCAACAGAAGGCACGGCCGCCAATGGTTGAGCACAGGAAGTGGTTGAGGCAAATAGCTTAGATGCTTTCAAAAGGAAATTAGACGAGTACATGAGAGAAAAGAGAATAGAAAGATATGCTGAAAGGCTGAGATGAGGCTGATGGAATGGGAGGAGACTCATGTGGAGTATAAACACCAGCACAGACTAGTTGGGCCGAATGGCCTGTTTCTGTGCTGTATATTCTATATAATTTTATATAAAGTCAGCATTACTAAACCCAAAATTGAGAGATTAATGCTCCCTGAACCAAAAGGGGAAAAAGGTTCTGGATCTTACCCAGTTTAACCCTAATTTTGTAGTTCATCTCTCGGCGGGGGGAGGGGTGGGGTGGGGTGGGGCGGGGGGAGGGGTGGGAGGGGGCGTGGGGAGGGGTGGGAGGGGGTGGGGGGAGGGGTGGGGTGGGGGTGTAGCTAGTAATTATCAACAATAACCTTCAAACTGTAAGGCCAGCCATAAATGCCTGTATGTGTTAGTCCAACACTGTACCAAACATTGACGCACCTTTTCAACATTGTTATCGCCAGGTTCCAGCTGAATGGAACTGCTGGGGTTGTGCGTGTATGGATGCTAATGATAAAATCAGGGTATGGGTTTTAAATCGTGGGACCATGAAAATGTCTGCCTGTTGGTATCAGAATTGGAAACACCTTCCCTGGATCAATCGCTCCCACATTGATGGCTTTTCTTAGTCAGCAACATGTCGTTAGAACCTAGGGCCTGGAGTAATCAACCAACAGGGAAGATTATATTTTATAATCCAGTGCAATGGTCACACCCCCAGACTGGAAAACCCTGCCTTAAAGTACAGCAATTGGAATGACTTCATTGCTAAAACTCCCCTCAATAAGCTATTTTCCTCTTTTTGCAAATGTCTTTTTCCCCCCATAGCAACTCTTGTGAACACCTTTCCTACATATGGGAGGCTCTTCTTGCACCTCTCACACTTCTGGGCAGGATCCAAAAATGGGCAATTCCTCTCTCGCATCCCTCACCCCCAACCTCTCTAAGTTGCAACCTTCAGACTGTCAGAGGTGCCGTCCTTTGGATGAGAAGTTAAATCCGAGGCCCCATCTGCCCTCTCGGGTGGAAGTAAAAGATTCAATGGCACTATTCGAAGAAGAGCGGGGGAAGTTCTCCCTGGTTTCCTGGCCAATATTTATCCCTCAACCAACATCACTGAAACAGATGATCTGGTTATGCACTTAATTGTTTGTGGGAGCTTGCTGTGCGCAAGTTGGCTGCTGCGTTTCCTACATTACAACAGTGACTGCACTTCAAAAGTATTTAATTGGCTGTAAAGTGCTTGGAGACGCCCTGTGGTTGTGAAAGGCGCTATAGAAATGGAAGTTCTTTTGTAACCTTTATTTTTGGTCTTTGTTCCTCTGAACTTTATTCCTCCTAAGCTCCAACTACCCTGTCTACCTGCTCTTCCTCCTCCCTACATCCTCAATGTGTTGAAATCCAGACTCATCACACTGTGTCGCGCTCTAAATCATTCATTCCCAGGACTGCTCGCCTCCTCAGTCTTCCTCCGACGATCATTTGGTTTTTAAAAGCCAGGATTGGCATCACACGACTGCGGTTGCTGGATGTTCTCTCCAACTCCTGTCAACCCTGGCTGTACCTGGCACTATGGGCCTTGGGCCGAGGCTTCCCACTTTTAATAAAGCGGATTTTTACAGAATGTGAAAGAGATCGTGCTAGAACTTTATAAATCACTGGTTAGGCCTCAGCTGGAGTATTGTGGACAATTCTGGGCCCCACACTTCAGGAAAGATGCAAAGGCCTTAGAAAGGGTCCAGAGGAGGTTTACCAGGATGTCACCAGGGATGAGGGACTTCAGTCATGAGGAGAAGTTGGAAAAGTTAGGACTGTTCTCCCTGGAAGGTTAAGAGGTGATCTAATAGAGGTTTTCAAGATGTTGAGAGATTTTGATAGCGTAGATAAGGAAAAATTATTCCCTCTGGCGAGTGGGTTAATAACTGGAGGTCATGGATTCATAATCATTGGCAAAAGGTCTAGAGGGGAGATGAGAAGAATTTTTTTCACTCAGAGAGTCGTCTGGATCTGGAACGCTCCACCTGAAAAGGTGGTGGAAGCTGATTCCATAAATAATTTTAAAAGGGAGTTGGACAGGTGCTTGAGGATGAGGAACTGTCAGGGTTACGGACAACAAGCGGGGGTCTGGGACTAAGCACGACTGCTCTTGGAAAGAGCCAGCACGGGCTCGACGGGCCGAATGGCCTCCTTCCGTGCTGTAGGTTTCTATGACTGAGCCTAGCTATCAGTAGTTGCCCACTCACTGCTGTCTCTTCCTTCTGTTAGTTCTCCTCTCTTGGGAGTGGCATAGATCATGTGATGGATGGCATCTCCCGGTGTGAGCAGTTTGTGAAGGAACAGGGCGGACAGGAGCGGCATGCAGCGTGGCGTCTGATTTTCCGCAAAGAGATCTTCACGCCTTGGCACGACTGCAGCAAGGACCCCATCAGCACAGATCTCATCTACCAACAGATCGTTCGAGGCATTAGATTTGGGGAATATCCGTGTGAAAAGGTAAGGAATCCAGTGAGATCTGTCTATCAAGCATTTATGATAATTACATATCACATAATTAGTATTTCAGTATCAGCTCATTATTATAGGCATGTATCTAAGATGCTAATTATGCTCTTAGATTATAATAATTTTTTTCCCAATTTTCTTTCTCCTTCCCTACTCCCCTGACGAGTCTCATTCTTGCTGAGATACAGGCGGGCCTCTGGTACTGGCCCCAGTGGGAATTCTTCATTTTGTGAGCCTGGACAGTGATATTCCACTGTGGAGGGCATCACAGCAGACCCTGAGCACTTTCCAACGAGGATCACTGGATAGCGATCTGGAGTGGGAACCCAGATTATTTTTCACTCCTCCCTTTTTTCGGCTAGATTTAGCTCGACTTGAAACTGTCCTGAGCTCTGGGGAGTGTTGTTCCGAGCTCTGGGAAACGCTGTCCTGAGCTCAGTGTGGGGCTGCCCAAGTTCTTTGGACAGCTGTCCCATGGTCAGGGTGGGGCTGTTCTGGGTTGAGCGTGCTCTGTGGGTACCAGGGTATTCATCAAATGGGTTAACCGCTGTCACTACCAACCCTCCAGGAGGAAGAGCTGGTGGAAATTGCCGCTAAACATTACTATGTGACGTTCGGAACAGACGTAGAGACCGAGAAAGGACTGAAGCTCGTGCAGGCCTGTGTCTCCAAGAAACTCTTAAAGATCAAACCACCGGAGAAATGGTGCCAACAGATCATAGCAAAAGTCAAGGTACGTGAGTAACTCCACTGTGCAAAGAGATTTAACCCCAGGAGTGAAATCAGGATAAATGAGAGGAGATTGCTCGACAACTGTGTAACGACTGAAACAAGAGACAGCTGTCCAGATTAACCCAATCAGTGCTGAAGTACTATTGCAGTTTGCATTGATTGCTGAGCAAAGATAAGAAGCCAACCAAGGGTTGGGCAATTCAGAAAGGTCAACCACTCCTATTGGCCCCAATAGCCGGGTCATGGGTCACAGCTGACCCCTGCCGACCCTTTCACTTGGGGAAATGGCAAGATGCATGCACAAGGCAAGAAGATATGTTTTCAGTCCCGTAACAGCCTTGATTCTGGATCCACCCAAGATACAGAGTGACATGAATCTTGTCATTCATGTGGAAATGACTTATGAAGTAATACTGGGCGGCCTGCTGGTGGCGCTGTCCAGGGAGAATATAAATACTCGGGCATGGGCCCAGCTTGCTCAGGACATTCCTTAACAGGAACTAGTGAAGGACACAACTAGATCTCCATGTTGAAAAACAGTTGATTAAAGCTTTGTTTAACGCTTAGACCAAGTGCCTAGTTGTTTTCTTACGTCACAGAGTGCTACAGAAATGACCAAACTGCGGAATGCTTCCAATCCCAGCAGTCTGTGAGTGAACAACACAGCAGGGCCTGATCGGGATGAGGTCCAAATGAAATACTCAGCGAGATCTGACCCATATTGGGAGTTGAGGCCTGTGTGCTGGACACAGATGACAGGACAGCTCACCGTTTCTTTGTAGCTCTGTGTCTGTAGCACATATGCTGCCACATCAATAGTTTGTCATTCGGTGTTCAAAGAGGTTGGCCTCAAAATAGGATCACGCCTTGCCCGTTTGCAGGTGTAAAACGGGTGCCTAAGGGTCCAATATGGCGGGCGGGAAGGGCCCACTCATCCAGCGCCAGAATCGCACCTCCCGCCGTATCGGTTAGGGCTCCTCCATGGGTGTCCAGAGCCTATTGCATAGGCAAATCGGGGGCCGAACCGGCGATGGTTAAAGGGACTGCTGGAGGTTGCCCCCCCCCCCCATAAGGTAAGTATTTACTGTATTGTGGAGTCAGGAGGCGCAGGAGTGTCGCCCCCCCCCCCCCCCCCCCGGCTCCACATTAAATTCTGGAGTCGCTGCCGGCCATGGCTCGCCTCCCCTGCCTCGACTCTCCCGAGTTCCTCGGCTGGTATCCGAACCAGCCGATCTTACTGACCCCCCTCGACCAGCGAGCTGCTTCTGGACCTGCAACTGGTGCCCACAGCTCACTGGTAATGAGCAAATGAGGCGGGCGGACCAATTTGCCGTGGTCCTACTGCTGGCCGCATTCGGCGCCTGCACCATGGACAACACCAGGATCACCCCCCCCCACCCCGATTCAGGCACCACCCAATTTCTAGATGTTTAGAGTTGTGATTACCTGCTCTGTGTGTGTGTGTGAGTAAGACTGTCTCACTGAATCACTACTAATCTCTTGTCTTTTTGTTAAAGAAATTGTTTGTCACTGAGAGGCCTGACAAACTCACACTCAAACAACAGCTGGTCGATTTTGCTCGCCTGAAGTGGCCACTCATGTTTTCCAGATTTTTTGAAGCTGCAAAATTTTCAGGTACTGTGTACGTGAGTGCAAGTGTGTGTGTTTGTACACGTGCGTGTACATACGAGTGTATGGGGGAAAAATTGAGTCACGGCCCTTTGGGGCGCCAACTTCGCCGGGGCGCTACTTTTAGTGGCCTGAAAAAATTAGCGCTCCCGTGGCCAAAATTCATCGGTAGCGCCCCAAGAGGGAAGCGGGGTGCTACTGGAAGCGCCCCACCTCCCTCTTGGGGCGCTGCAAGGGAATATCGCGGTGCTACATGCCACAGCGCCACGCTCTGCAGCATGTCGCACCGCGGTACTGCAGGCCTTCCTCCCCTTCTTAAAGGGGAGGGGCCTAGCGCAGCACATCCTGGGGCCCAGCTGGGCCACCAGGGATCGGAGTGCCGGCAAAAGAGCCCGGCACTCAAGAGAAGTGCCGGGCTCACGGAGTGCTGCCGGCACTCGGCAGGGGGGCTGGTCAGGAGGTCGGGGACGGCAACGGGGACAGGTGCTGGCAGGTGGCCAGCAACAAAAATGGCCGCCCGACACCTCGCCTTTAATTAGCGCCGCCCCGGCCGCAGGTAGGCCCCCCTGACCCCATCGGACATAGCGTCCGGCGGTAAGTCAGGGGGCGCAAGCGGAGATTGCGGCCGGGGCGCTGCGCACAGTGATGACGCTGGCGGCGCAGCGCCGCGGAGCGCTAACGGTTACCGCCGCCGCTAACCTCCCGCTGAATTTCATGCCGCACCCGGGGGCTAGTTGCTTTGCACCCCGTTAGCAACCTCTTAGGGCACTAACGGGAGGCGCAAAGCAACCAAATTTTTAGGCCTATGTGTTTGTGCGTATGTGTGTGTGAAGTGAGCGAGTGTGTGAGTGAGTGAGTGTGAGGTAATGCATTTGGGGAGGGGCAACAAGACAAGGAATACACAATTAATGGGAGGATACTGCGAGGTGTGGAGGAACAGAGTGACCTTGGAGCGTATGTCCACAGATCATTAAAGGTAGCAGGACAGGTTGATAAAGTAGTTAAGAAGGCACACGGAATGCTTTCCTTTATTAGCCAAGAATATAAGAGCAGGGAAGTTATGCTTGAACTGTATAAAACACTAGTTAGGCCGCAGCTAGAATACTGCGTGCAGTTCTGGTCACCACATTACAGGAAGGATGTGATTGCACTAGAGGGGGTGCAGAGGAGATTTATGAGGATGTTGCCTGGGCTGGGGAATTTTAGCTATGAGGACAGATTGGATAGGCTGGGGTTGTTTTCCTTGGAACAGAGAAGGCTGAGGGGAGACCTAATTGAGGTGTATAAAATTATGAGGGGCCTAGATAGAGTGGATAGGAAGGACCTATTTCCCTTAGCAGAGGGGTCAATAACCAGGGGACATAGATTTAAACATAGAAACATAGAAGATAGGAGCAGGAGTAGGCCATTCGGCCCCTCGAACCTGTTCCGCCATTTAATGAGATCATGGCTGATCATCCAAATTCAGTACCCTGTCCCTGCTTTCTCCCCATATCCCTTGATCCCTTTAGCCTTAAGAAATATATCTAACTCCTTCTTGAATATATTTAATGAATTGGCCTCAACTGCCTTGTGTGGTAGAGAATTCCACAGGTTCACCACTCTCTGGGTGAAGAAATTCCTCCTCATCTCAGTCCTAAATGGCTTACCCCTTATCCTTATCCTAAGAGAGAGACCCCTGGTTCTGGACTCCCCCGCCATCGGGAACATCCTTCCTGCATCTAGTCTGTCTAGTCCTGTTAGAATTTTATAAGTTTCAATGAGATCCCCTCTCATTCTTCTAAACTCTAACAAATATAAGCCTAATCGACCCAATCTCTCCTCATACGTCATTCCTGCCATCCCAGGTATCAGTCTGGTGAATCTTCGCTGCATTCTCTCCATGGCAAGAACATCCTTCCTCACATAAGGTGACCAAAACTGCGCACAGTACTCAATGTGTGGTCTCACCATGGCCCTGTACAACTGCAGCAAGACATCCTTGCTCCTGTACTCGAATCCTCTCGCTATGAAGGCCAACATACCATTTGCCTTCTTAACCGCCTGTTGCACCTGCATGCTTACCTTCAACGACTGGTGCACAAGGACACCCAGGTCTCGTTGCACTTCCCCTTTTCCCAATCTATTGTCATTCAGATAATAATCTGTCTTCCTGTTTTTGCCACCGAAGTGGATAACCTCGCATTTATCCACATTATACTGCATTTGCCATGCATCTGCCCAATCACCCAACTTGTCCAAATCATACTGGAGTTTCTCTGCATCCTCCTCACAGCACACACACCCACCCAGCTTTGTGTCGTCTGCAAACTTGGAGATATTACATCTGGTTCCCTCGTCTAGATCATTTATATATATTGTGAATAGCTGGGGTCCTAGCACCGATCCCTGCGGTACCCCACTAGTCACTGCCTGCCACTCGGAAAAAGACCCATTAATTCCAACTCTTTGCTTCCTGTCTGCCAACCAGTTCTCTATCCAAGACAGTACCTTACCCCCAATCCCGTGTGCTTTAACTTTGCACGCTAATCTCTTATCGAAAGCCTTCTGAAAGTCCAAATACACCACATCCACTGGTTCTCCCTTATCTATTCTACCAGTTACATCCTCAAAAAATTCCAGTAGATTAGTCAAGCATGATTTACCTTTTGTATATCCATGTTGACTTTGTCCGATCCTGTCACTGTTTTCCAAGTGCTCTGCTATTACATCTTTTATAATGGACTCTAGCATTTTTCCCACTACTGATGTCAGACTTACCGGTCTATAATTCCCCGTTTTCTCTCTACCACCTTTTTTAAATAGTGGGGTTACATTAGCTATCCTCCAATCCATGGGAACTGTTCCAGAGTCTATAGAATTTTGGAAGATGACCAGCAATGCATCTACTATTTCTAGGGCCACTTCCTTAAGTACCCTAGGATGTAGATTATCAGGCCCTGAGGATTTATCGGCCTTCAATCCTGTCAATTTCCCTAACACCATTTCCCTACAAATACTGATTTCATTCAATTCCTCCCTCTCATTAGACCCTATGTTCCCCAACATCTCTGGGAGGTTATTTGTGTCCTCCTTTGTGAAGACAGAACCAAAGTATGTATTTAATTGGTCTGCCATTTCTTTGTTCCCCATTATAAATTCCCCTGATTGACTTCACCAATCTTTTTCTCTTCACATATCTATAGAAGCTTTTACAGTCAGTTTTTATGTTCCCTGCAAGCTTACTCTCTCAATCTATTTTCCCCCTCTTAATTAATCCCTTTGTCCTCCTTTGCTGAATCCTAAACTGCTCCCAATCCTCAGGTTTGCTGCTTTTTCTGGCCAAATTATATGTCCTCTCCTTGGATCTTATGCAATCCCTAATTTCCCTTGTTAGCCACGGTTGAGTCACCTTTTTTGTTTTATTTTTATGCCAAACAGGGATGAACAAATTCTGTAGTTCATCCATGCGATCTTTAAATGTTTGCCATTGCCTATCCACTGTCAACCCTTTAAGTAACATTCCCCAATCCATCCTAGCCAACTCGTGCCGCATACCATCATAGTTTCCTTTATTTAAATTCAGGACCCTAGTCTCTGAGTCAACTACTTCACTCTCCATTTTAATGAAGAATTCTATCATATTATGATCGCTCCTCCCCAAGGGGCCTCGCACAACAAGATTGCTAATTAATCCTTTCTCATTACATAATACCCAGTCTAAGATGGCCTGATCTCTAGTTGGTTCCTCGACATATTGGTCCAGGAAACCATCCCGTATACACTCTAGTAGTTGGTAGAAGGATTAGAGGGGAGATGAGGAAAACAAAATTCACCCAGAGAGTGGTGGGGGTCTGGAACTCACTGCCTGAAAGGGTGGTAGAGAAACCCTCATCACATTTAAAAAGTACTTGGATATGCACTTGAAGAGCCGTAACCTACAGGGCTACAGACCAGGTGCTGGAAGATGGGATTAGGGTGGGTAGCTCTTTGTCGGTCGGCACGGACACGATGGGCCGAATGGACTCCTTCTGTGCCGTAATTTTTCTATGGTTCTATGAGTGTGAGTGCGCACGTGACCAGACAGGAAAGGAAAAGAAAGTGAACCTGTGTTTCTGCTGCTGTTCACTATCCAGAGCTCCCTGCTGGATGATGCTTGTGTGGACACCTGGTGAGGACAGCATCAGGCTTGACTGTGATGCCCCCATTGTCAAACAGCATGCTAACCGTCACTGTCAGGGCTCACACGAAACATAGCCACGTGGGGGAGATACCGAAGGGCAGTCTCTACCTGTGGAACCCGTTCCTCAGTGCGAGCGCAGTTCGACAGGGAGAAAATGGGGGAAAATTGCGGGGTCGTGACATTAAAAAAGCAAATTGCTCGCTCCTGTCTTCAGACCATCAGTAGAGGGACCAAAGCAAGGCCAATCCCTCTGCAGTCACAGCCAGCTTCAACAGTTCACAGAAACTCTTACTCTCTTCCAGGACCCACCTTACCAAAGAACCAGCTGGTGGTGGCTGTTAACTGGGTTGGCATCAACTTTCTTGACAAGAATGAAAAACTCCTCTTGAAACGGTCCTTCCCGGAAATTACTGGAGTAAACACAAACAGGTCAGAGGTCAGATGGAGCTTGTGTCCTCCATGTTTCACTCCACCCAACCCCTGCAAATCTCTCCATCGCTACATTCCAGCACCTTCCTCTCTTCCAACTCCACTCTATTGTCCCCACCCACTCCCCCCCTATCTGTGGTAAAATCTTCAGTCATCGCACCCCCTGAACCCTGGAATCCCCTTCCTAAATCCCTCCCCTCAATACCTCTCCCCTCACCTTCGAGGTCAGTCTGGATTGGTGTTTGGGCAGAGTCTGGGTGTGCGTAGACATCAGTCTGGGCTTGTTTTAGGGCGGATACCAGGGTTGGAGTCAGTCTGGGTTACAGTTATGGAAGAGTCTTGGGGTGTGGGTAAAGGTCGGTCGGGCTTCGTGTTTGGGCAGAGGTCAGGCTGTAGTATGAGGCTGTGGCACAGAAGCAGGCAATAGAGGAGAATATAGATCAACCATGTAGAACCCCATAGAAAGGTCAGAGAGTACGAGGAGCATCAAACTCTCACGTAGGATGCCATTGGTGACTTTAAGCAGGTGAGCTCAGTACTGAGAGTGGGTTCGAAACTCGATTGGAGGGATTCAAACAAGTCAAACAGTAGGCACCTTGGAGAAAAACTGCAGGCGAGAGCTTGAGTGGCAGTCTGCAAGGGTGGAGATATCACTAGTTAAGAAGGAGGTTGATGATGGAGGTTTGAAAGGACTAGGAACAAAGCTTGAGGTTAGGGAGAGGGTGGCAATACTGGCGAGCATGGGGCCAAGAAGGGTAAGTTGGTTAGTCATGAGCTGGGCTAGAAGCAGGGTGGAGGGAACAGGTGGCAGGCTTCATGGAGGGAAAAAATCTATGGGCTAGAAATTCCGTAGCGCCTGGTTGGGGCGCTAACTTTTGAAAAGTAGAAAAAGTAGCGCCAGGCGCTAATGATTCTCTCCTGCCGGGAAATTCAGCTTTAGCGCTCCAAGAGGGAAGTGGAGCGCTAAATCAAGCGCTAAACACTTCTCTTAGGGCGCTAAAGTCCGGGAGCGGGGCGGGAGCGGCAGAGCGCTGAACAATTTGGAGCGCATCGCTAACGACATCAGAGGCTGCTTCCCTCGCTTAAAGGGAAGGGCCAATGATGGTGCACAACCTATTTGTCGGCAGTTCTGTGTTGCAAGGCGACCTGGGCGACTGCCATTACAGCCCCAAACACACTCACAAAGTGGAGGGCTTGGACATCTTGCAGCAATGGACTGGGGCAAATAATAAAGGTTGGCCTACCTGAAAACCATTCCCTTTAATTAGCGCTCCCCAAGTGGCCAGCCGAGGTGATAACGCCTCTTCTTCACACCCGGCGATACAGCAGTGGGGCGGGAGGCAATCTCACATCCGGGGCGGGAGGCAATCTCACATCCGGGGCGGTAACGGGGCGCTGCGCACTTTATGACGTCACGATCTGCGAGGCGCTAGAGGCCCAGGCGGTAAGCCGGCACTGAAGTTCGCGGGCGTCGCTGCATTCGCCGCGCCCGGTCGCTAACCCCTTAGTGCCACCCCCCCCCCCCCCCCCCAGGCGCTAATGGGAGGCGCTAACCAACCAAATTTCTTCCCCCATGTTTCTACTTATTGTGGTATGGCTGGCACCTTGTTTTTGTGCTAATATGATGATTGTGGTTTCAGCGCCGATTGCAGTGTTCTGTAATGTAATGTGGTGTTTATTCTGCCTTCTGACGTGTGCTGTCCCATGCAGGGCTTCGAAGCTCTATGGCCAGAGTGTCACAGTGAGCACCCTGCAGGGGGAGGAGTACACCCTGACATCGGGACATGCCGCTGATATCGCCAATTTGATCGTCCTGTTTCTGAATGGTTTGAAGATGAGATCGGAGTACGCAGTAGCACTACACAACAGCCCCAAACAAGGTACAGTAAGACACCCGCCGTATATGCTCATCTCACTCCTGCTTCCACAGTTATGTGGCAGGATATTCCGCCCAGATTAAGCCAGTTTTCCAGTGCCACTCAAGGCCAGCAGGCGTGGCAAATTTGTCTGAGACCCAAGCCCATTGCGGCGACTGTACCGACCTCTGGCACCAGATGGGGCAGCGGCCACCCGAATATGGGCAGGTGTATTCAAATAAGATGTCAGCCGTGGCTCAGTGGGCAGCACTCTCTTCTCTGAGTCAGAAGGTTGTGGGTTCAGAGTCCCACTCCAGAGACTTGAGCACAAAATGTTGGCTGACTTTCCAGTGCAGTGCCGAGGGAGTGCCGCACTGTCGGAGGTGCCGTCCTTCGGATGCGACGTGAAACCGAGGCCCCCGTCTGCTCTCTCAGGTGGACGTAAAAGATCCCACGACCACTATTTCGAAGAAGAGCAGCGGAGTTCTCCCCGGTGGCCTGGCCAATATTTATCCCTTAACCAACATCTAAAAACAGATTATATCTGTTCTTTATTACATTGCTGTTTGTGGGAGCTTGCTGTGTGCAAATTGGCTGCCGCGTTTCCTACATTATAACAGTGACGACGCTTCAAAAATACTTATGCAAAATACTGCGGATGCTGGAAATCTGAAATATAAACAGAAAATGCTGGAAACACTCAGCAGGTCAGGCAGCATCTGTGGAGAGAGAAACAGAGTTAACGTTTCAGGTCGATGACCTTTCATCAGAACTGGAAAATGTTAGAGATGCAACAGATTTTAAGCAAGTGCAGAGGCAGGGAAAGGCGGGAGGAGAGGACAGGACAAAAGGGAAGGTCTGTGATAGGGTGGAAGGCAGGAGAGATTAAATGACAAAAGGTACTTCAAAAGTACTTAATTGGCTGTAAAGCGCTTTGGGACATTCTGAGATTGTGAAAGGTGCTACATAAATGCAGGAACTGAGAAATATCTATTGTGATTGTCTGTGCAGTCGAACTGTTCTCTCTGCCCTGCCTGTCCCTACAGTCTAACTGTTCTCTCTGCCCTGCCTGTCCCTACAGTCTAACTGTTCTCTCCGCTGTGTCTGTGCAGTTTAACTGTTCTCTCCGCTGTGTCTGTCCCTACAGTTTAACTGTTCTCTCCGCTGTGTCTGTGCAGTCTAACTGTTCTCTCTGCCCTGCCTGTCCCTACAGTCTAACTGTTCTCTCCGCTGTATCTGTCCCTACCGTCGAACTGTGTCTCTGCCCTGCCTGTCCCTGTAATCTAACTCAGTCTCTATTACAGTCTGTGTCTCCAGCGCAGTGTTTAAATTGCTGCTCATTCTCCCATTTCAGATGACCCTATATTCCTAAAATATGAGAAGGGCGATTTGATAAAGATGATTAAAAATGAGGAGATTATTCAGGATCAGGTCTGGATTCAAGGACGGAATGAACGCAGTGGGACAATAGGAAGCCTCTCGCTGGAGTCCGTCTACATCGTTCCTACTCTTGTGAAACCTTCATCGGAGGTGATGGTACGTTGATTTATAGTTACACTGGCACCCAGACTGGCCAAGTTATTCCACAGTGAGATGGATCCCCACTTGCATTGGGTAAGAGCTTACACGACCGAGTGACCCCCATTACAGGACCGAGTGACCCCCCATTACAGGACCGAGTGACCCCCATTACACGACCGAGTGACCCCCCATTACAGGACCGAGTGACCCCCCATTACAGGACGGAGCGCTCCCCCATTACAGGACCGAGTGACCCCCCATTACAGAACCGAGTGACCCCCCATTACAGGACGGAGCGCTCCCCCATTACACGACCGAGTGACCCCCCCATTACAGGACGTAGCGCTCCCCCATTACAGGACGGAGCGCTCCCCCATTACACGACCGGCTGACCCCCATTACAGAACCGAGTGACCCCCCATTACAGAACCGAGTGACCCCCCATTACAGGACGGAGTGCTCCCCCATTACACGACCGAGTGACCCCCATTACAGGACGTAGCGCTCCCCCATTACAGGACCGAGTGACCCCCCATTACAGGACGGAGCGCTCCCCCATTACAGGACCGAGTGACCCCCCATTACAGAACCGAGTGACCCCCCATTACAGGACGGAGCGCTCCCCCATTACAGGACGGAGCGCTCCCCCATTACACGACCGACTGACCCCCATTACAGAACCGAGTGACCCCCCATTTCAGGACGGAACGCTCCCCCATTACAGGACGGAGTGCTCCCCCATTACAGGACCGACTGACCCCCATTACAGGACCGAGTGACCCCCCATTACAGGACCGAGTGACCCCCCATTACAGGACGGAGCGACCCCCCATTACAGGACCGAGTGACCCCCCATTACAGGACGGAGCGACCCCCCATTACAGGACCGAGTGACCCCCATTACAGGACGGAGCGCTCCCCCATTACACAACCGAGTGACCCCCCATTACAGGACCGAGTGACCCCCCCATTACAGGACGGAGCGCTCCCCCATTACACGACCGAGTGACCCCCCATTACAGGACGGAGCGACCCCCCATTACAGGACGGAGCGACCCCCCATTACAGGACCGAGTGACCCCCATTACAGAACCGAGTGACCCCCATTACAGGACGGAGCGCTCCCCCATTACACGACCGAGTGACCCCCATTACAGGACCGAGTGACCCCCCATTACAGGACCGAGTGACCCCCCCATTACAGGACGGAGCGACCCCCCATTACAGGACCGAGTGACCCCCCATTACAGGACGGAGCGACCCCCCATTACAGGACGGAGCGCTCCCCCATTACAGGACCGAGTGACCCCCACATTACAGGACGGAGCGCTCCCCCATTACACGACCGAGTGACCCCCCATTACAGGACGGAGCGACCCCCCATTACAGGACCGAGTGACCCCCCATTACAGGACCGACTGACCCCCATTACAGAACCAAGTGACCCTCCATTACAGAACCGAGTGACCCCCCATTACAGGACGGAGCGCTCCCCTATTACACGACCGAGTGACCCCCCATTACACGACCGAGTGACCCCCCATTACACGACCGAGTGACCCCCATTACAGAACCAAGTGACCCTCCATTACAGAACCGAGTGACCCCCCATTACAGGACGGAGCGCTCCCCTATTACACGACCGAGTGACCCCCCATTACACGACCGAGTGACCCCCCATTACACGACCGAGTGACCCCCATTACAGAACCAAGTGACCCTCCATTACAGAACCGAGTGACCCCCCATTACAGGACAGAGCGCTCCCCCATTACAGAACCGAGTGACCCCCCATTACAGGACCGAGTGACCCCCCATTACAGGACCGAGTGACCCCCCCATTACAGGATGGAGTGACTCCCCCCATTACAGGACGGAGTGACCCCCATTACAGAACCGAGTGACCCCCATTACAGGATGGAGTGACCCCCCATTACACGACCGAGTGACCCCCCATTACAGGACTGAGTGACCCCCATTACAGGACCGAGTGACCCCCCATTACAGGACGGAGTGACCCCCATTACAGGACGGAGCACTCCCCCCATTACAGGACCGAGTGACTCCCCCCCATTACAGGACCGCGCGCTCGCTCCCATTACAGGTCGAACGCTCCCTCCCGTTACAGGACCGAGCGCTCCCCCCATTACAGGATCGAATGCTCCCTCCCGTTACAGGACCGAGCGCTCCCCCCATTACAGGATCGAATGCTCCCTCCCATTACAGGACCGTGCACTCCCTCCCGTTACAGGACCGAGCGCTCCCCCCATTACAGGACTGAGCGCTCACTCCCGTTACAGGACCGCGCGCTCGCTCCCATTACAGGTCGAACGCTCCCTCCCGTTACAGGACCATGCGCTCCCCCCATTACAGGTCAAACGCTCCCTCCCGTTACAGGACCGCCCGCTCCCCCCATTACAGGTCAAACGCTCCCTCCCGTTACAGGACCGCCCGCTCCCCCCATTACAGGTCAAACGCTCCCTCCCGTTACAGGACCGTGCGCTCCCCCCATTACAGGTCGAACGCTCCCTTCCGTTACAGGACCGCCCGCTCCCCCATTACAGGATCGAACGCTCCCTCCCGTTACAGGACCGCGTGCTCACTCCCATTCCTGGCCCCATGTCTGGCACAGATTTGGTGGGGTGGACGTTCCATCTATGGTAGGGGCACATTTTATCGCTCAGATGGTCACAGAAAATGGTTGGAAGGTATCTTCATTCATCATAACGCAAACAGATAAAGAACTACTATCGCTCGCATGTTTACACCATAGTATCAGATTGGTGAGTGTAGGGTTGGGCCTGACTCTGGTGGCCTTTTGTGTTAGAGCCTCACAAGCTCCACCTTTCCTCAGATGCTCATTGCCAGCCCGCGTGTATTGGTAATGTTTCCTGTCTAATGTCACATCAGCTGCCAAGTCAGAATGAACAGAAAACGCCTTTGTTTAAACACAGGAAACCGTAATGAATTTGTAAATGTGTTCTTTCTGAGCGGATTAGCAATTTTCTCACCTGCAGCGCCAAACTGAAACCTTCCCCCAGCGCTGGGTGTTTGGAGAGAGCCAGCTCACACGTCCTGTTCTTGTCTCACTGACAGAGCTTGATACTCATGTCACCTGACCAGAGACGCCAAGCGGCCCAGAATGCCCGTGCCGAGGTGAAGGAGCCGGAGGTGAAGGTCAAGCCCTACACACTGGAGGAGTTTTCCTACGACCATTTCAGGTTAATCTTTGTCCATGAGCCTCTGACAGAAATGAAGCAGATTGTTTTAGCTTAATTGAGTCATTAGTCATAAAGAATTAAAAAAAAAACTAGCTGCAGTCAGAATCTTGATCCAAGTGTAACTCATTCCCAGTTTTGTGGGTTGCCTGCAAAGTTTGACGAAGGAGCCAAGCCAATTTGGTATAAACATAGACTGTGCGATCATTCCGGGTATGTGTATGAGAGCCAGTTATTTTCGAATGTGGTAGACAGTTATTCAAATCCAGAAAGTCCCGATAACTGTTTTGGGAGATATTTAAGGAGCTGGAGCTGTTGGAACTTCCAATATGTTTAAGGGTAGATTCTCTTGACTCTTGTTCCTCGGGAAACGTCCATTCCCCCAAGTACAAAAGTCAGGAAAAAGGCACGGAGACCCATTTCACCAGGTCTCTGCCCCTTTTATGCCCTCTTGTGATTTCCAGGGTTTTCTTGGAGACATCGAGTTGGGCAGCACCACCTGTAGGAGCAGGCCAATCACAGCCCACACCGCCTGTAGGAGCACCAATCACAGCCCACACCGCCTGTAGGAGCAGGCCAATCACAGCCCACACCGCCTGTAGGAGCACCAATCACAGCCCAGACCGGCAGTAGGAACACCAATCACAACCCACACCGGCAGTAGGAGCACCAATCACAACCCACACCGGCAGTAGGAGCAGGCCAATCACAGCCCACACCGGCAGTAGGAGCAGGCCAGTCACAACCCACACCGGCAGTAGGAGCACCAATCACAACCCACACCGACAGTAGGAGCAGGCCAATCACAGCCCACACCGGCAGTAGGAGCAGGCCAGTCACATTAATGTCAATCAGGTGGTAGGGGTGTTTCAGTTCTCCCACTCATTTTCCTCCCGGATCACTCGCTGGGTACCCTAGTGCAGGGATACCTAGAGAAACGAGGCACTTTGGTCTGTCCCAATCTCCTGCTGACCAGAGGGTCCACAGGTTCCAGGGGTTTTGGCCCAAATCTCCCAGGTCACCTCTCCACCTCAGGATATTCAGATCTCATTGGGACCTTCAGGCTACTGATTTCCATCAACATCTGAAAAGTCCCAAACATGGAGACCTGATATTGCCTGAGAGGGCCTGGAGCTGTGCTTCAGTTTCCTGCTCCTTCCATTGATCCTTTACCTCAATCCATGCTAATATATTACCCCCAATCTCGTGAGCCGTAATCTTGTGTAACAACCTCTTGTGTGACTTTTCTGAAAATCCAAACAATACAGTTTTGGTCTCCTTACCTAAGGAAGGATATACTTGCCTTAGAGGCGGTGCAACGAAGGTTCACTAGATTGATTCCTGGGATGAGAGGGCTGTCCTATGAGGAGTGATTGAGTAGAATGGGCCTATACTCTCTGGAGTTTAGAAGAATGAGATGTGATCTCATTGAAAAATATAAAATTCTTAGAGGGCTTTACAGGGTAGATGCTGAGAGGGTGTTTACCCTGGCTGGAGAGTCTAGAACTAGGGGGCATAGTCCCAGGATGTGGGGTTGGCCATTAAGGACTGAGATGAGGAGGAATTTCTTTGCTCAGATGGTGGTGAATCTATGGAATTCTCTACCCCAGAGGGCTGTGGATACTCAGTCGTTGAGTATATTCAAGACTGAGATCGAGAGATTTTTGGGCACTAAGGGAATCAAGGGATATGGGATAGGGCGGGAAAGTGGAGTTGATGTAGAAGTTGGGCCCTTCTCAGGCCTCTCATCCATCCTGAGAGCAGTGTGGAGACACTCTGATCTTCTGGGCCTCTGTTGCAGTGTGTGTCCCAGTCTTGTGAAGGCGCCAACAGTCTGCTCCAACCACCTGAGAATCCGACTAACAACCCCACAGATACAGCAGCACATTGAGAATCCCATTAACAACCCCACAGATACAGCAGCACACTGAGAATCCCATTAACAACCCCACAGATCCAGCAGCACACTGAGAATCCCACTAACAACCCCACAGACCCAGCAGCACACTGAGAATCCCATTAACAACCCCACAGATACAGCAGCACACTGAGAATCCCACTAACAACCCCACAGACCCAGCAGCACACTGAGAATCCCACTAACAACCCCACAGACCCAGCAGCACACTGAGAATCTCATTAACAACCCCACAGACCCAGCAGCACACTGAGAATCTCATTAACAACCCCACAGACCCAGCAGCACATTGAGAATCCCATTAACAACCCCACAGATACAGCAGCACATTGAGAATCACATTAACAACCCCACAGACCCAGCAGCACACTGAGAATCCCACTAACAACCCCACAGACCCAGCAGCACACTGAGAATCCCATTAACAACCCCACAGATACAGCAGCGCACTGAGAATCCCATTTACAACCCCACTGATACAGCAGCACACTGAGAATCCCACTAACAACCCCACAGTCCCAGCAGCACATTGAGAATCCCATTAACAACCCCACAGATACAGCAGCACACTGAGAATCCCACTAACAACCCCACAGACCCAGCAGCACACTGAGAATCCCATTAACAACCCCACAGATACAGCAGCACACTGAGAATCCCATTAACAACCCCACAGACCCAGCAGCACACTGAGAATCCCATTAACAACCCCACAGACCCAGCAGCACACTGAGAATCCCACTAACAACCCCACAGATCCAGCAGCACACTGAGAATCCCATTAACAACCCCACAGACCCAGCAGCACATTGAGAATCCCATTAACAACCCACAGACCCAGCAGCACACTGAGAATCCCACTAACAACCCCACAGACCCAGCAGCACATTGAGAATCCCATTAACAACCCCACAGATACAGCAGCACACTGAGAATCCCATTAACAACCCCACAGACCCAGCAGCACATTGAGAATCCCATTAACAACCCCACAGATCCAGCAGCATACTGAGAATCCCATTAACAACCCCACAGATCCAGCAGCACATTGAGAATCCCATTAACAACCTCACAGACCCAGCAGCACACTGAGAATCCCATTAACAACCCCACAGACCCAGCAGCACACTGAGAATCCCATTAACAACCCCACAGATACAGCAGCATACTGAGAATCCCATTAACAACCTCACAGACCCAGCAGCACATTGAGAATCCCATTAACAACCTCACAGACCCAGCAGCACACTGTGAATCCCATTAACAACCCCACAGACCCAGCAGCAGTGTAGAGGAGGTGACTGCAGGGAGAGTTTGATTTCACTTGCAGTAAGAGAACGTATTGGGCAGGCCGGTGGGCGTTTTCAGGAACAAGGTTGCCTCCACTCTCTACAGGGTGAATTCAGTGAGGTGAATCTCGCAGCACAGAGCCATTCTTGACGGGATTTCCTGGGCCCCTCTCCTGGTTTTCCCCTCATTAAAACTGGTGACCGAGAAGAATTGGGCGGGCTGCGAATTGGGCGCGCTGCGAATTGGGCGCGCTGCGAATTGGGCGCGCTGCGAATTGGGCGCGCTGCGAATTGGACGCGCTGCGAATTGGGTGTGCTGCGAATTGGTCGGGCTGCGAATTGGGCGCGCTGCGAATTGGGCGGGCTGCGAATTGGTCGGGCTGCGAATTGGACGGGCTGCGAATTGGACGGGCTGCGAATTGGACGGGCTGCGAATTGGGCGGGCTGCGAATTGGGCGGGCTGCGAATTGGGCGGGCTGCGAATTGGGCGGGCTGCGAATTGGATGCGCTGAAGTCCGCATTCTGAGTAAAGCTGATCTGTACCAGCTGTTAGCCTGATTCCTCTTCTCTTCTCCATGCAGACCCCCAGCAAAAGAGTCGCTGAGCAAGATGGTGCTTCCAAAGGCTCGTGTGAAGGATCGGATCTGGGCCTGCTCCAGGGAACCTCTGAAACTGCCCTTACTGAAGAAAGTCTGTACGAGTCCAGAGATGGTGCTGGTGGCCTGCCAGGCTTTCATTGATATCCTTTCAGTCTGACACTGACACAGCACCCCTCCTCACTCAAATGTATTTATTTGAGTTTGAATCATAAATTGCCAGGAACTGCAGCCCAGGCTGTATAAACACAGGCTGATCTCCAGCCCAGGCTGTATAAACCGCAATAAAAGAAAGATAGAGACAGAAAACAATGTGGAACCAGTCTAAGGTCCTGCGCTCTCTCTCCCTGGATGGGACCAGCTGGTCTCGGAGGGGGTCGGATCCTGCACCAGCTGAAGTTCTTCATCTCTCAGCCCTGCTTCCCAAGCGTCTTTCTCAACACTTCCCCAGTTGGATGGTACAGTCTGACCTTCCTTACTCTAAAAAGTGTCAAGTTTCTACAGCCTCCTATTCCCAAGGCCCACACTCCCCCAATGTGAGTGCTCCCTTGCCTGCCGCACTGTCGACACTGAAAGAATCCCGTGCCAACACTGCGCAGCTTTAACCTCCGACAGTAATCATATTGACATATGTTATGATCACTGTCGATGGCTAACCCGCCTGTGTTGGTCACCAGACTCCCTTACTGCAGTTAGTTAACCTTAAAATTATGAGAAGTCGCACAATGCCAGGTTATAGTCCAACAGCTTTATTTGAAATCACAAGCTTTTGGAGCGCTGCTCCTTCGTCAGGTGAAGTCACTTCACCTGACGAAGGAGCAGCGCTCCGAAAGCTTGTGATTTCAAATAAAGCTGTTGGACTATTCTCCCCGTGTCTGCGTGGGTTTCCTCCGGTGCTCCGGTTTCCTCCCACAGTCCAAAAATGTGGGTTAGGTTGATTTGGCTATGATAAATTGACCCTTAGTGTTAGGGGGGATTAAATATGTGGGGTTATGGGGATAGGATGGGATATGTTAGGGGGAATTAAATACGTGGGGTTACGGGGATAGGGTGGGATATGTGTACTGTGGGGATTAAAGCAGGGACAGGGTACTGGATTTGGATGATCAGCCATGATCGTATTGAATGGTGGAGCAGGCTCGACGGGCCGAATGGCCTACTCCTGCTCCTAGATTCTATGTTTCTATCTCCGCATCATGACTACTATCGACACCTTAAAATTATGAGTCAGTGAATATATTCAAGGCGGAGATAGACAGATATTTAAGCTACAGGGGAGTCAAGGATTATGGGGAACAGGCAGGAAAGTGGAGTTGAGGCCAAGATCAGATCAGCAATGGTCTTATTGAATGGCGGAGCAGGCTCGAGGGGCGGAATGGCCTACTCCTGCTCCTATTTCTTATGTTCTTATGAGCCAAGGCGGGTAGATGGAGTTCAGATACAGACCAGCCATGATCTAATTGAATAGCGGAACAGGCTCGAGGGGCTGAATGGCCTATGCCTGTTCCAGTAGTAGAGTTTAATAGCAGGAATGCTGCAGTTATCATTGAGGAGTTATACTCCGTTTAAGCCGAGCTGGGGGGAGGTGGGATTGTATTCAGCGGCCTGCAGGCTGAGGCGGGGAGTTGGGCAGTTTCCTCAGCCCAACATGGGGTCAATCTCAGACAGACCAGATTAGCTAGGCCCCAGTTTGAAGACACAGAGAGCAACAATGGTCTTCCCCAAGATCAAGCACATGAACTTTGTCCTGTTTGCCTGTTACTTGTTTCCATCTCTCCCATTTCCTTAACCAGCATCTCACCCATAATGAAGTACATGGGAGATTACCCAGGGAAGCAGGCCAAGTCTGGCACTGAGTTGACCGATCAAATATTCTCTGGAGCTCTACGGGAGGAGTCACTACAGGACGAGATCTATTGTCAGATTGTGAAGCAGCTGACAGATAATCGTAACAGGTAACAGTCCAGCTCTCAGACCCTGAGGGTCAAACCCGTCAGCTGCTCACGGGTCACGAGCAGTGCTTAGAATCGCCATCGGCTGCTCCATCACTCTGAGAGTGTCTCACTGAACTGGCGCACTGGACACCTACCCACCCACCTCACTGTGCCTCAAACAGTGCGTGTGTGGCCTGTGTGTGGAGGGGCAAGGCCAGTGTTATAAGCATGCCTTATACCGCAGTGTTTGACCGCAATGTTTTGTAAAATGTAAAACAAATTTACAATCCATGTGCATCAATAGCTGTCTATTTGGCATCAGTGAGAAGTCGCACAACACCAGGTTATAGTCCAACAGCTTTATTTGAAATCACAAGCTTTCGGAGCGCTGCTCCTTCGTCAGGTGAAGTGAAGAAAATATTTGGCATCAGTCACAGATAGGGTTGCCAAGGCCAACCCTCCGGGATTTAATACCAGGACATATCTATCCTAATCTTGCTATGTAACCAGGCCTATGTAACTTGAGTTTCCCTGTGTCCATTCGCATGTGCGTTTTGGCTGCTGCTCTGAACCCGATCCCATTTGAAATAGGAACTTCTATTTCCTCTTTTTTCTCCCCTTTTTTTCTTCTTTTCTCTTTACCCCTCCTAGGCCCCTCTCTCCTGTCATCATGCCTCCATTCATTTCTCCCATCTCGGGTACTCTGTTCTCCCAAATCCCAACCCCAATCCTTCAGCACTCCTCGACCTTCCTACTCTCCTGCCACCGTCCCAGGCTTGATTCCCTCTTAGATAAACCTACAGCTTCCCTCTGCCTCTCTTGGCATCCCCCGAAGGGCCCATCGAGGCACTTGTCGTTGCTGCCTTACGAGCAGCATCCGACTGCCCCATCCTACTCTCTCGCTGACCTTCCCGCCCAGCGCGCCCACTGAGGGATAATCTTGCCAATCTCCTTCTCGTCCCACTCCCCTCTCCCAGTGCTGACCCTGTGGACTCTGCCAGCAGATCAGCTATCACCAATCCTCTCCACATCTCCCTCCAGAATATCCATCACTTGCGAACAATGCCCTTGCCATCCATCAGCTTATTGTGGATGACTGCATCGACATCATGGCCTTGATGGAAACCTGGCTGACGGGTGATGACACCTTCCCCCTAAATGAAGCCTCCCCGCCTGGCTATACCTTCCACCACTTGCCCCACTCAGACCGCCGTGGTGGCGGTGTGGATCTCATCACCAAATCACACCTTGGTCTGTCCCCCTACTCCTCTGGCACCTTCTCCTCCTTTGAATATCTCACCTTGTTCCACCCCTCTCGCCTCTTATTTAAAAAACTAATTCTCTACCGCCCACCCAAGTACCATGTCAAGTTTGTCACCGAGATATCTTCATTGCTTTCCTCCCTCAGCCTCTGCACCGAGCGACTTCTCATCCTCGGTGATTTCAACCTCCATCTCAACTCATCATGCTCTCTTTCTGAGTTCACTGCCCTCCTCTCCTCCCTTAACCTCTCCCTCCATATAAACTCCCCAACCCATATTCACGGCCATCCCCTCGACCATGCCATCTTACGTGGCCTCTCTACTCCCATCGTGTCAATCACAGATAATGCCATCTCTGATTACTTCCTTGTATCGCTCTCCACCCACATCCCGCTTCCCCCTCCCAACCCCACTTCCTTCTGTGTCCGCCCCTGGAAAAAACTCTTCCCCCAAGTCACTTACAACTGCACTTTCAGATTCCCAACTGTCCAGCCTGTGGCCCTCCATTCACCACAACATTTCTGCAGCTACCGATCTGCTCAATCACACCCTCACCTCCACCTTTGATGTCCCAGTCCCCATTAAAACCCTTACTCTCTCTCACCCTGGCCGTTCCCACTGGTATGGCCCACATCTCCGCTCCCTTAAGTCCAAGGGACACAGACATGAACATTTATGGCGGATAACTGGTTTAGCCATTCATCCCCAGATCTGGCTGGACCACATAAAGTACTATCGGGTCCTGCTCTCGTCTGCCAAAACTGCTCACTATTCCAGGATCATTCTGGAATGCAAAGATAACCCCTGCCTTCTCTTCACTACAAACCGTCTTCTTAAACCCCTCTCTCCTGCCTCCAGCTGGGTGGGACTGCCCTCGCCTGGTTCCATTCTTATCTATCCAGTCGTAGCCAGAGAATCACCTGCAATGGCTTCTCTTCCCGCTTCCGCACCGTTACCTCTGGTGTCCCCCAAGGATCTATCCTTGGCCCCCCTCTTATTTCCCATCTACATGATGCCCCTCGGCGACATCATCCGAAAACATAACATCAGGTTCCACATGTACACTGGCGACACCTAGCTCTACCTCACCACCACCTCTCTCGACCCCTCCACTGTCTCTGATTTGTCACACTGCTTGTCCAACATCCAGTATTGGATGAGCAGAAATTTCCTCCAACTAAATATTGGGAAGACCAAAGCCATTGTCTTTGGTCCCCGCCACAAACTCTGTTGCCTAGCCACCGACACCATCCCTCTCCCTTGCAACTGTCTGAGGCTGAACCAGACATTTTGCAACTTTGGTATCGTATTTGACCCTGAGATGAGCTTCCGACCACATATCCTCTCCATCACCCAGACCGCCTACTTCCCCCTCCGTAACATCGCCCAACACCACCCCTGCCTCAGCTCATCTGCTGTTGAAACCCTCATCCATGCCTTTGTTACCTCTAGACTTGACTATTCCAATGCTCTCCTGGCCGGCCTTCCATCTTCCACCCTACATAAACTTAAGCTCATCCAAAACTCGGCTGCCCATATCCTAACTCGCACCAAGTCCTGTTCACCCATCACCCCTGTGCTCGCTGACCTACATTGGCTCCTGGTCTGGCAACACCTCGATTTTAAAATTCTCATCCTTGTTTTCAAATCCTCCATAGCCTCGCCCCTCCATTCCATCGAGAATCAAAAACTCCACGGGAAAAGTGATCCAACCGTGGCTAACTAAAGAAGTTAAGGATAGCATTAGATTGAAAGAAAAAGCTTATAATGTTGCAAAGAATAATAGTAAGCCTGAGGATTGGGAGAGATTCAGAAACCAGCAAAGGTTGACCAAAAAATTGATAAAAAGGGAAAAAATAGAATATGAGAGAAAACTAGCAAGAAATATCAAAGCAGATTGTAAGAGTTTCTACAAGTATGTAAAAAGGAAAAGAGTAGCAAAAGTAAACTTTGGTCCCTTAAGAGGCTGAGACAGGAGAAATTATTATGGGGAATAAGGAAATGGCAGAAACGTTAAACAAATATTTTGTATCTGTAGAAGACACAAAAAGCATACCAAAAATGGTGGGAAACCAAGGGTCTAATGAGGGTGAGGAACTTAACGTAATTAATATAAGTAGAGAAAAAGTACTAGAGAAACTAATGGGACAAAAGCCAACAAATCCACTGGACCTGACGACCTACATCCTAGGGTTCCAAAATTCCCTAGATTCTAGAATGGTCCCAGCGGATTGGAAGTTCGCAAATGTAACACCGCTATTCAAGAAAGGAGGGAGAGAGAAAACGGGGAACTACAGGCCAGTTAGCCTGACATCAGTCGTTGGGAAAATGCTGGAATCCATTGTTAAGGAAGTGGTATCAAGTCACTTAGAAAATCATAACATGATTAGGCAGAGTCAACATGGTTTTATGAAAGGGAAATTGTGTTTGACAAATTTATTAGAGTTTTTTGAGGATGTAACTAGCAGGGTAGATAAAGGGGAACCAGTGGATGTAGTATATTTGGATTTCCAAAAGGCATTCAATAAGGTGCCACATAAAAGATTATTACACAAGATTAGGGCTCATGGGGTTGGGGGTAATATAATAGCAAGGATAGAGGATTGGTTAACAGACAGAAAACAGAGAGTAGGGATAAACGGATCTTTTTCAGGTTGGCAGGCTGTAACTAGTGGGGTGCCGCAAGGATCAGTGTTGGGGCCTCAGCTATTTACAATCTATATTAATGACCTAGATGAAGGGACCGAGTGTAATGTATCCAAGTTTTCTGATGATATAAAGCTAGGTGGGACAGTAAGCTGTGAGGAGAACACAAAGGGCTGGATTTTGATATTCAGGTCGGGTTGGTGTCGTGAATCACACATTCTGGCTTGTAAACCCGCCTCCATCGAGATGTGGCCAACCCACTGTATTTTCCCTTGATTGGCCTTGTTGAGCCCGCCCAGTGGGCTCAGCAGGCCAATTAAGGGCCACCCGGCAACAGGTGACGTCACAGATTGACATTTCATCTGTCAAGAGCTTTTGACAGATGAAATATCAGCATTTGACAGCTCTGTGAAGCTGTCAAACACTGACAATATGATTTCTAACTTCAGTCCTTCCTCTCAGGCTGAGTTAGAAATCATTCCACCACAGAAAACAGAAGGCTGCAGTTTTTGACAGCACCACGGCTTTTCTGCTTTCTGTGCCGGTGAGATTTCTGACTCCCGAGAACTGAAGGGCTGACACCTGCAGGAAGAAGTTAAGGTAAGTAAAACTTTTTCCCACACTTAGCACTTACCTTACACACTTACCTCTGCACACATGCACCCATCACTCACCTGCCCACCAGACATATCGACCCCTCCAACCCCTGCAGACCCACGGTCCGCCCCGATAACTTGGCGTGGTTGCCACCTGTCGGGAAGCCCACATTTCACCTTTTAAAATAGGGATTATCCAAAAAACTGCCTGTTAACTACCTGTTAACAGGCAGTTAATTGTCACTAATCCCTTCCCGCCTCGGGGAGTCGGGTCTCAGCACAGGTCGGGTACCCGCCGCCAGCGAAACTGGCATGGAGGCGGAATGGGGTCGGGACCCCTGAATCTGCAACTTTAACCTCCCCCCCCCCCCCCCACCTCCAAACCCGACTCCACGGGTCATTGAAAATCCAGCCCAAAGAGTCTGCAAAGGGATGTAGATAGACCAAGTGAGTGGGCAGTAAGGTGGCAGATGGATTATAATGTAGGGAAATGTGAGGTTATTCACTTTGGTAGGAAGAATAGAAAAACAGAATATTTTTTAAATGGTGAGAAACTTTCAAATGTTGGTGTTCAGAGAGATTTGGGTGTCCTCGTGCAAGAAACACAGAAAGATGGTACATCTAGCAATAAGGAAGGCAAATGGCATGTTGGCCTTTATTGCAAGGGGGTTGGAGTATAAGAGTAAGGAAGTCTTGCTACAATTGTACAGGGCCTTGGTGAGACCACACCTGGAGTACTGTGCACAGTTTTGGTCTCCTTATCTAAGGAAGGATATACTTGCCTTGGAGGCGGTGCAACGAAGGTTCACTAGATTGATTCCTGGGATGAGAGGGCTGTCCTATGATGAGAGATTGTGTAGAATGGGCCTATACTCTCTGGAGTTTAGAAGAATGAGAGGTGATCTCATTGAAACATACAAGATTCTGAAGGAGATTGACAGGGTAGATGCTGAGAGGTTGTTTCCCCTGGCTGGAGTATCTAGAACTAGGGGGCATAGTCTCAGGATAAGGGGTCAGCCATTTAAGACTGAGATGAGGAGAAATTTCTTCACTCAGAGGGTTGTGAATCTTTGGAATTCTCTGCCCCAGAGGGCTGTGAATGCTGAGTCTTTGAGTATATTCAAGGCTGAGATAGATAGATTTTTGGACTCTAGGGATATGGAGTTGAGGTCGATGATCAGCCATGATCTTATTGAATGACGGAGCAGGCTCGAGGGGCCGTATGGCCTACTCCTGCTCTTACTTCTTACGTTCTCCCTATCACTGTAACCTCCTCCAGCCCTACAACCCTCCGAGATCTCTGCGCTCCTCTAATTCTGGCCTCTTGAACATCCCCAATTTTAATTGCTCCACCATTGGTGGCCGTGCCTTCAGCTGCCTAGGCCCTAAGCTCTGGAATTCCCTCCCTAAACCTCTCCGCCTCTCTATCTCCCTTTCCTTCTTTAAGATGCTCCTTAAAACCTACCTCTTTGACCTTGGTCATCTGTCCTAATATCTCCTTATGTGGCTCGGTGTCAAATTTTGTTTGATAACTCTCCTGTGAAGCACCTTTGAACGTTTTCCTATGTTAAACGGACTATATAAATGCAAGTGGTTGGTTGGCTGGTTGTTGATTGTTCTGGAGTCTCCAAGAATGAAAGATCAATCTCCTGGACACTGCTGCGAGCAGCCCTGGAGAAAATTCAAAGGGAGAATAAAATATATTGAGATGGAAATAAAAGGCTGTTTGACTGACAGGGAAGAATCATCCAATTGGGCAATGAAGAGTCTGTTCGCTTTCCAGTTGGTGACCCCATGTTCACAGCGGGGACCCTTCTCGAAGGGAGAGTGGGTCAAAGAGACAGTGTTACAGCACCTCTCCACCCTCATCTCTACCACTGAGGGCAAGCACCAATAACATAGGAGCACCATCCCCTCCAAATACTGGGATTCCCCACCTAACACCACCATGGGAGCACCTTCACCACATGGACTGCAGCGGTTTAAGGTGAAGGCCCACCGCCTTCTCGAGGGCAACTGGGGATGGGCAATAAATGCCGGCCTGGCAAACGTGAAATTGAAAAAAAAAATCGGGTAATTTTGGGCTGGGTTCAGAGAGAAAGCTGCCGGATTGTTGTAAAAAGCTGACTGGTGGACTGATGCACTGATGGGGGCTCACTTTCCTTCTGACTCCCAGGTACAGTGTGGAGAATGGTTGGCAGCTCCTCTGGCTCTGCACTGGGCTCTTCTCTCCCAGCAACGTGCTGCTGCCTCACGTGAAGAGGTTCCTTGAGACCCAACCAAAAGAGAAGCTGGCAGCGGACTGCATTCAGAGATTAAACAAGGTTAAAAGGTACAGTAACTGAGGGTTTATAGTGACTGCATTCAGGGATTAAACAGGATTAAAAGGTACAGTAACTGAGGGTTTATAGTGACTGCATTCAGGGATTAAACAGGATTAAAAGGTACAGTAACTGAGGGTTTATAGTGACTGCATTCAGGGATTAAACAGGATTAAAAGGTACAGTAACTGAGGGTTTATAGTGACTGCATTCAGGGATTAAACATGATTAAAAGGTACAGTAACTGAGGGTTTATACTGACTGCATTCAGGGATTAAACATGATTAAAAGGTACAGTAACTGAGGGTTTATACTGACTGCATTCAGGGATTAAACAGGATTAAAAGGTACAGTAACTGAGGGTTTATACTGACTGCATTCAGAGATTAAACATGATTTAAAGGTACACTGGCGAGCAAAATAAAGGAAAATCCTAAGATGTTTTATAAGTATATTAAGGGTAAGAGGATAACTAGGGAAAAAATAGGGCCCATTAGGGACAAAAGTGGCAATCTGTGTGTGGAGCCGGAAGATGCAGGTGGGGTTCTAAATGAATTTTTTGCATCTGTTTTCACTATGGAGAAGGACGATGCAGACATAAAATTAGGGCAGGGGGACTGTGATATACTCGAACATTTTAACATCGAGAGGGAGGAGGTATTGGCGGTTTTAGCAGGTCTAAAAATGGATAAATCCCCAGGTCCAGACGAAATGTATCCCAGGCTGCTGTGTGAGGCAAAGGAGGAGATTGCGGGGGCTCTAACACATATATTCAGAACCTCTCTGGCCACAGGGGATGTGCCAGAGGACTGGAGAACCGCTAATGTAGGACCATTATTCAAGAAAGGGAGTAGGGAAAAACTGGGGAACTACAGGCCAGTGAGCCTAACATCAGTGGTAGGAAAATTATTGGAAAAAATTCTGAGGGACAAAATTAGTCTCCACTTGGAGAGGCAAGGATTAATCATGGTTAGCCAACATGGCTTTGTCAAGGGAAGATCATGTCTGACTAATTTGATTGAATTTTTTGAGGGGGTGACTAGGTGTGTGGATGAGGGTAACGCAGTTGATGTGGTATACATGGATTTCAGTAAGGCCTTCGATAAAGTCCCGCACAGGAGACTGGTCAAGAAGGTAAGAGCCCATGGAATCCAGGGTGCCTTGGCACATTGGATACAAAACTGGCTCAGTGGCAGAAGGCAGAGGGTGATGATCGAAGGTTGTTTTTGTGACTGGAAGCCTGTGGCCAGTGGAGTACCACAGGGATCGGTGCTGGGTCCCTTGCTGTTTGTGGTCTACATTAACGACTTGGATATGAATGTAAAAGGTATGATCAGTAAGTTCGCGGATGATACAAAAATTGGTAGGGTGGTAAATAGCTAGGAGGGTAGCTTCAGTCTGCAGGACGATATAGATGGGTTGGTCAGATGGGCGGAACAGTGGCAAATGGAATTTAATCTGGAAAAGTGCGAGGTGATGCACTTTGGAGGGACTAACAAGGCAAGGGAATACACAATGAATGGTAAGACCCTAGGCAAGACGGAGGGTCAGAGGGATCTTGGTGTGCAAGTACACAGATCCCTGAAGGCGGCGGAACAGGTGGATAAGGTGGTAAAAAAGGCATATGGGATACTTGCATTCATTAGCCGAGGCATAGAATATAAGAGCAAGGAGGTTATGATGGAGCTGTATAAAACACTGGTTAGGCCACATCTGGAATACTGTGTGCAGTTCTGGTCGCCACACTACAGGAAGGATGTGATAGCTTTGGAGAGGGTGCAGAGGAGATTCACCAGAATGTTACCCGGGCTGGAGTGCTTCAGCTATGAAGGGAGACTGGGCAGATTGGGTTTGTTTTCCTTGGAGCAGAGGAGGCTGAGGGGGGACATGATTCAGGTGTACAAAATTATGAGGGGCATAGGTAGGATGGATACAAAGGAGCTTTTTCCCTTAGTAGAGGGGTCTATAACAAGGGGGCATAGATTCAAGGTAAAGGGCGGGAGGTTTAGAAGGGATTTGAGAAAGAACTTTTTCACCCAGAGGGTGGTTGGAGTCTGGAACTCACTGCCTGAAAGGGTTGTGGAGGCAGGAACCCTCACAACATTCAAGAAGCATTTGGATGAGCACTTGAAATGCCATAGCATACAAAGCTACGGACCAAATGCTGGAATATGGGATTAGATTAGACAGGGCTTGATGGCCGGCTCGGACACGATGGGCCGAAGGGCCTCTATCCGTGCTGTATAACTCTATGGGGGAAAAATTCAGCTGCTTGCGCCTCCCGTTAGCGCCTTAAGAGGGCGCTAATGGGGCGTAAAGCAGCTAACGCCCGGGCGCAGCGCCGCCCACGCCTCCCGAAAAATTTAGTGGGAGGTTAGCGGCGGCGGCAGCCGGTAGCGCCCTGTGGCGCTGCGCCGCCGGCGATGACGTCATCGCCGTGCGCAGCACCCCGCTCGCGCCCCGGCCGTGATCTTCAGTCGCGCCCCCTGATTTACCGCCAGACGCTATGTCCGACGGGTTCAGGGAGGCGTACGTGCGGCCGGGGCGGCGATATTTAAAGCGGAGGTGGCAGGCGGCCATTTTTGTTGCTGGCCGCCTGCCAGCACCTGCCCCCGGCCCCCGTGAAGCCCCCCCACCGTGAAGTGCCGGCTGCGCTCCAAGAGCCCGGCACTTCTCTTGAGTGCCGGGCTCTTTTGCCGGCACTCCCGATCCCTGGGGGCCCAGCTGGGCCCCGGTTCGCGCTGCGCAGGGTCTCTCCCCTTTAAGAAGGGGAGGAAGGCCTGCAATACCGCGGCGCGACGTGCCGCAGCGCCAGGATATTCACTCGCAGCGCCCCAAGAGGGATGCGGGCTGCTTCCAGTTGCGCCCCGCTTCCCTCTTGGGGCGCAACCACTGAAGTTCCGGCGCGGGGCCGCTAATTTTTTCGGGGCGCTAAAAGTCGCGCCCCGGCGAGGTTAGCGCCCCAAATGGGGCGCGACTCAATTTTTACCCCTATGACTCTATAACTGAGGGTTTATAGTGACTGCATTCAGGGATTAAACAGGATTAAAAGGTACAGTAACTGAGGGTTTATAGTGACTGCATTCAGAGATTAAACATGATTAAAAGGTACAGTAACTGAGGGGTCATAGTGACTGCATTCAGGGATTAAACATGATTAAAAGGTACAGTAACTGAGGGTTTATAGTGACTGCATTCAGAGATTAAACATGATTAAAAGGTACAGTAACTGAGGGGTCATAGTGACTGCATTCAGGGATTAAACATGATTAAAAGGTACAGTAACTGAGGGTTTATAGTGACTGCATTCAGGGATTAAACAGGATTAAAAGGTACAGTAATTGAGGATTTATAGTGACTGCATTCAGGGATTAAACATGATTAAAAGGTACAGTAATTGAGGATTTATAGTGACTGCATTCAGAGATTAAACAGGATTAAAAGGTACAGTAATTGAGGGTTTATAGTGACTGCATTCAGAGATTAAACATGATTAAAAGGTACAGTAACTGAGGGTTTATACTGACTGCATTCAGGGATTAAACATGATTAAAAGGTACAGTAACTGAGGGTTTATACTGACTGCATTCAGGGATTAAACAGGATTAAAAGGTACAGTAACTGAGGGTTTATACTGACTGCATTCAGAGATTAAACATGATTTAAAGGTACACTGGCGAGCAAAATAAAGGAAAATCCTAAGATGTTTTATAAGTATATTAAGGGTAAGAGGATAACTAGGGAAAAAATAGGGCCCATTAGGGACAAAAGTGGCAATCTGTGTGTGGAGCCGGAAGATGCAGGTGGGGTTCTAAATGAATTTTTTGCATCTGTTTTCACTATGGAGAAGGACGATGCAGACATAAAATTAGGGCAGGGGGACTGTGATATACTCGAACATTTTAACATCGAGAGGGAGGAGGTATTGGCGGTTTTAGCAGGTCTAAAAATGGATAAATCCCCAGGTCCAGACGAAATGTATCCCAGGCTGCTGTGTGAGGCAAAGGAGGAGATTGCGGGGGCTCTAACACATATATTCAGAACCTCTCTGGCCACAGGGGATGTGCCAGAGGACTGGAGAACCGCTAATGTAGGACCATTATTCAAGAAAGGGAGTAGGGAAAAACTGGGGAACTACAGGCCAGTGAGCCTAACATCAGTGGTAGGAAAATTATTGGAAAAAATTCTGAGGGACAAAATTAGTCTCCACTTGGAGAGGCAAGGATTAATCATGGTTAGCCAACATGGCTTTGTCAAGGGAAGATCATGTCTGACTAATTTGATTGAATTTTTTGAGGGGGTGACTAGGTGTGTGGATGAGGGTAACGCAGTTGATGTGGTATACATGGATTTCAGTAAGGCCTTCGATAAAGTCCCGCACAGGAGACTGGTCAAGAAGGTAAGAGCCCATGGAATCCAGGGTGCCTTGGCACATTGGATACAAAACTGGCTCAGTGGCAGAAGGCAGAGGGTGATGATCGAAGGTTGTTTTTGTGACTGGAAGCCTGTGGCCAGTGGAGTACCACAGGGATCGGTGCTGGGTCCCTTGCTGTTTGTGGTCTACATTAACGACTTGGATATGAATGTAAAAGGTATGATCAGTAAGTTCGCGGATGATACAAAAATTGGTAGGGTGGTAAATAGCTAGGAGGGTAGCTTCAGTCTGCAGGACGATATAGATGGGTTGGTCAGATGGGCGGAACAGTGGCAAATGGAATTTAATCTGGAAAAGTGCGAGGTGATGCACTTTGGAGGGACTAACAAGGCAAGGGAATACACAATGAATGGTAAGACCCTAGGCAAGACGGAGGGTCAGAGGGATCTTGGTGTGCAAGTACACAGATCCCTGAAGGCGGCGGAACAGGTGGATAAGGTGGTAAAAAAGGCATATGGGATACTTGCATTCATTAGCCGAGGCATAGAATATAAGAGCAAGGAGGTTATGATGGAGCTGTATAAAACACTGGTTAGGCCACATCTGGAATACTGTGTGCAGTTCTGGTCGCCACACTACAGGAAGGATGTGATAGCTTTGGAGAGGGTGCAGAGGAGATTCACCAGAATGTTACCCGGGCTGGAGTGCTTCAGCTATGAAGGGAGACTGGGCAGATTGGGTTTGTTTTCCTTGGAGCAGAGGAGGCTGAGGGGGGACATGATTCAGGTGTACAAAATTATGAGGGGCATAGGTAGGATGGATACAAAGGAGCTTTTTCCCTTAGTAGAGGGGTCTATAACAAGGGGGCATAGATTCAAGGTAAAGGGCGGGAGGTTTAGAAGGGATTTGAGAAAGAACTTTTTCACCCAGAGGGTGGTTGGAGTCTGGAACTCACTGCCTGAAAGGGTTGTGGAGGCAGGAACCCTCACAACATTCAAGAAGCATTTGGATGAGCACTTGAAATGCCATAGCATACAAAGCTACGGACCAAATGCTGGAATATGGGATTAGATTAGACAGGGCTTGATGGCCGGCTCGGACACGATGGGCCGAAGGGCCTCTATCCGTGCTGTATAACTCTATGGGGGAAAAATTCAGCTGCTTGCGCCTCCCGTTAGCGCCTTAAGAGGGCGCTAATGGGGCGTAAAGCAGCTAACGCCCGGGCGCAGCGCCGCCCACGCCTCCCGAAAAATTTAGTGGGAGGTTAGCGGCGGCGGCAGCCGGTAGCGCCCTGTGGCGCTGCGCCGCCGGCGATGACGTCATCGCCGTGCGCAGCACCCCGCTCGCGCCCCGGCCGTGATCTTCAGTCGCGCCCCCTGATTTACCGCCAGACGCTATGTCCGACGGGTTCAGGGAGGCGTACGTGCGGCCGGGGCGGCGATATTTAAAGCGGAGGTGGCAGGCGGCCATTTTTGTTGCTGGCCGCCTGCCAGCACCTGCCCCCGGCCCCCGTGAAGCCCCCCCACCGTGAAGTGCCGGCTGCGCTCCAAGAGCCCGGCACTTCTCTTGAGTGCCGGGCTCTTTTGCCGGCACTCCCGATCCCTGGGGGCCCAGCTGGGCCCCGGTTCGCGCTGCGCAGGGTCTCTCCCCTTTAAGAAGGGGAGGAAGGCCTGCAATACCGCGGCGCGACGTAGCGCCAGGATATTCACTCGCAGCGCCCCAAGAGGGATGCGGGCTGCTTCCAGTTGCGCCCCGCTTCCCTCTTGGGGCGCAACCACTGAAGTTCCGGCGCGGGGCCGCTAATTTTTTCGGGGCGCTAAAAGTCGCGCCCCGGCGAGGTTAGCGCCCCAAATGGGGCGCGACTCAATTTTTACCCCTATGACTCTATAACTGAGGGTTTATAGTGACTGCATTCAGGGATTAAACAGGATTAAAAGGTACAGTAACTGAGGGTTTATAGTGACTGCATTCAGAGATTAAACATGATTAAAAGGTACAGTAACTGAGGGGTCATAGTGACTGCATTCAGGGATTAAACATGATTAAAAGGTACAGTAACTGAGGGTTTATAGTGACTGCATTCAGAGATTAAACATGATTAAAAGGTACAGTAACTGAGGGGTCATAGTGACTGCATTCAGGGATTAAACATGATTAAAAGGTACAGTAACTGAGGGTTTATAGTGACTGCATTCAGGGATTAAACAGGATTAAAAGGTACAGTAATTGAGGATTTATAGTGACTGCATTCAGGGATTAAACATGATTAAAAGGTACAGTAATTGAGGATTTATAGTGACTGCATTCAGAGATTAAACAGGATTAAAAGGTACAGTAATTGAGGGTTTATAGTGACTGCATTCAGAGATTAAACAGGATTAAAAGGTACAGTAACTGAGGATTTATAGTGACTGCATTCAGAGATTAAACATGATTAAAAGGTACAGTAACTGAGGGGTCATAGTGACTGCATTCAGGGATTAAACATGATTAAAAGGTACAGTAACTGAGGGTTTATAGTGACTGCATTCAGGGATTAAACAGGATTAAAAGGTACAGTAACTGAGGATTTATAGTGACTGCATTCAGGGATTAAACATGATTAAAAGGTACAGTAACTGAGGATTTATAGTGACTGCATTCAGAGATTAAACAGGATTAAAAGGTACAGTAACTGAGGGTTTATAGTGACTGCATTCAGAGATTAAACAGGATTAAAAGGTACAGTAACTGAGTTTGTACTGACTGCATTCAGAGGCGTTAATGAAATTCATTTGCTTTCTGGTGTTGAATGTAAGAAAATGGATTCCTGGGATTGATTTTCCGATCAGCACAGTTCACACATGAGCTCTTCACCTTTATTTTAAACAGTTTAATGCTTGCGTTATAATGCTGCAGGCAGGAATGTGGTAAGACTGGGTTAAATATTTGCACCAACTGGACTGCTCGGAAGAGCCACCCCTGTCAACGTTAAGTCTCAGTTGGGCAGTATTCGGGGCAATTTGTATTTCTGGACAGGATGGAAAATCTTTTACATCCCAAGTATGAATCAGCACTTGAGCTGGTGGATCAGATTAAAATTTCAGTCGTACTATATTTTCCACATCGTCACTGGGTGTGTACATTGAGCTGTCACTCACACTCGGACCAGGACTGCGTTCTACTCCTGCCGTGGGAACGACAGCTGTAAGAACAATGTGTCCCTGGAGTCGTCATAGATACGAGGCAAATAGGAACCTGGGGAGTGAGTTAGGCTGCTGCCTTTTGGAAATTGCTGCACTCCCACTTGGGTATTAAGGAATTTACAGAACTGTAGCTGTATGAAGGTCATTATTACCCACAAATTGGAACATCACTCCCCAGAGGTTTCAGAATTAGTGAAGTGACTGAATTCAGAGATGGGTGAGTTAAAGTTACAGTGTTAGAATATGAAGAGAGCTGTGTGTGTGCGTTTTGGTGTGTGCATCATCTACTTGTGTGTCTATGTACATGTGTGAGCGTATGTGTGTGTGTGTATACATGTACATGTGTGTCTGAGTACACATGTGTGTGTCTATATACATGTACCAGTGTGTGTCTGTGTGCACATACATATATGTGTACATATATTTGTTCACCCTTGGAATTACTGCTTTAACATAGCAGTTAAGATGCTGCATCAATCCCACGTAAGTCAGGATGTGTGGAGTGTACTGTGTATAAAGTGAGCCACGAATCACTGACCCTGCAGCCGTTGTTTTCGTTGACAGATGTGGAGCTCGGAAGAATCTCCCACACTCGCTGGAAGTGGAGGCCATCCAATGCTTGAGCACCAAGATCCTGCACAAAATCTACTTCCCCAATGACACAGATGAGGTGAGTGCTGACCCACGGCTCCCACTGTTAAAGAGTCATGCTGACATTCATACTGCCTCCCTCATTCCCATTTCCTTTCTATCCCAACAGGCATTTGAGATTTTCACCAGCACCAAAGCAAAGGATCTCTGCGAAAGTATCACCAAGCATTTAAAGCTCAGCTCTGCCGAAGGCCTCAGCCTCTTTGTACAGGTAGAGGACAAGGTAAGAGAGAGTCACACCATTTGGTTTCTATGCCTCTTAGCAACAGGGCGTCTAAAATTAATATGATCGAAATCTCCAGTACTCATCAAGAGTCACCTGTGAGCGATTGATTATCTCCACCTGTGAGCGATTGATTCCCTCCACCTGGGAGCGATTGATTCCCTCCACCTGTGAGCGATTGATTCCCTCCACCTGTGAGCGATTGATTATCTCCACCTGGGAGCGATTGATTCCCTCCACCTGTGAGCGATTGATTCCCTCCACCTGTGAGCGATTGATTCCCTCCACCTGTGAGCGATTGATTATCTCCACCTGTGAGCGATTGATTCCCTCCACCTGGGAGCGATTGATTCCCTCCACCTGGGAGCGATTGATTCCCTCCACCTGGGAGCGATTGATTCCCTCCACCTGTGAGCGATTGATTCCCTCCACCTGTGAGCGATTGATTATCTCCACCTGTGAGCGGTTGATTCCATGCACCTGTGAGCGATTGATTCCCTCCACCTGTGAGCGATTGATTAGCTCCACCTGTGAGCGATTGATTAGCTCCACCTGTGAGCGATTGATTAGCTCCACCTGTGAGCGATTGATTAGCTCCACCTGTGAGCGATTGATTCCCTCCACCTGTGAGCGATTGATTCCCTCCACCTGTGAGCGATTGATTCCCTCCACCTGTGAGCGATTGATTATCTCCACCTGTGAGCGGTTGATTCCATGCACCTGTGAGCGATTGATTAGCTCCACCTGTGAGCAATTGATTCTCTCCACCTGTGAGCGATTGATTCCCTCCACCTGTGAGCGATTGATTCCCTCCACCTGTGAGCGATTGATTAGCTCCACCTGTGAGCGATTGATTAGCTCCACCTGTGAGCGATTGATTAGCTCCACCTGTGAGCGATTGATTATCTCCACCTGTGAGCGATTGATTAGCTCCACCTGTGAGCGATTGATTCCCTCCACCTGTAACGGTGAGTGGTCAGGAGAGCTTCGCAGATTCTCTGTTTCAGTAGCGCAGGAGGTTGTGCTTGGGTTTGTGCAGCTCTGCAAACTCCCTCAAATCTCTGTCCCTTTTGCTTTTAGGTGATCAGCTTTCCTGAAGGGGATTTCTTCTTTGATTATGTGAGGCACGTGACTGACTGGGTGAAGAAAGAGAAGCTAGTGAAGGATGGTAAGTGTCTCACAGAACTTACTCCGAGGTTTATAAAGTGGACATCTGCTTCCCTCTGTAGTAATACTATGCTTTGCTCACATTTTGTAGGCACATCAGTCTCTCTGGCGTACAAGGTGCTGTTCATGAGGAAGCTGTGGCTCAACGTGTCTCCCGGCAGAGACATCAAAGCAGATGTAGTGTTCCATTACCCACAGGTGAGCGACTGACCCTGTCCACAGGTGAGTGACTGACCCTGTCCACAGGTGAGTGACTGACCCTGTCCACAGGTGAGGGACTGACCCTGTCCACAGGTGAGCGACTGACCCTGTCCACAGGTGAGGGACTGACCCTGTCCACAGGTGAGGGAATGACCCTGTCCACAGGTGAGCGACTGACTCTGTCCACAGGTGAGGGACTGAGCCTGTCCACAGGTGAGCGACTGACCCTGTCCACAGGTGAGCGACTGACTCTGTCCACAGGTGAGGGACTGACCCTGTCCCCAGGTCAGCGACTGACCCTGTCCCCAGGTCAGCGACTGACCCTGTCCGCAGGTGAGCGACTGACCCTGTCCTCAGGTGAGCGACTGACCCTGTCCACAGGTGAGTGACTGACCCTGTCCACAGGTGAGCGACTGACCCTGTCCACAGGTGATGGACTGACCCTGTCCACAGGTGATGGACTGACCCTGTCCACAGGTGAGCGACTGACCCTGTCCACAGGTGATGGACTGACCCTGTCCACAGGTGAGCGACTGACCCTGTCCACAGGTGAGCGACTGACCCTGTCCACAGGTGATGGACTGACCCTGTCCACAGGTGATGGACTGACCCTGTCCACAGCTGAGGGACTGACCCTGTCCACAGGTGAGGGACTGACCCTGTCCACAGGTGATGGACTGACCCTGTCCACAGGTGATGGACTGACCCTGTCCACAGGTGATGGACTGACCCTGTCCACAGCTGAGGGACTGACCCTGTCCACAGGTGAGGGACTGACCCTGTCCACAGGTGAGGGACTGACCCTGTCCACAGGTGAGGGACTGACCCTGTCCACCGGTGAGGGACTGACCCTGTCCACCGGTGAGGGACTGACCCTGTCCACAGGTGAGGGACTGACCCTGTCCACAGGTGAGGGACTGACCCTGTCCACAGGTGAGGGACTGACCCTGTCCACAGGTGAGGGACTGACCCTGTGCATTTGCATGGCAGCCAATTTTCACAGCAAATGACCAGATAATCTGTTTAATTGATGTTGGTTGGGCAATAAATATTGGCCAGGACACCGGGAGAACTCACCTGCGCTTCTTCAAATAGTGCCATGGGATCTTTTACGTCCACTTGAGAGGGTAGACTGGGCCTCGGTTTAACATCTCATCCGAAAGACGGCACCTCAGCCAGTGCAGCAACCCATGAACCTTTGACTCAGTGCTACCACTGAGCCACCTGTGGCCAAGGCTTTGGTCAATTTTAGCAGCACAGGTTGAGGAACTTTCCTGGCCTACATGGTTCAGTATGACATGGGACGGTACATTTGCCCATCACGTCACTGGGCCATCTACACAGCAGACATGCTAAGCGACCAGCATTCCCTCTGGACTCTGGATATGGAGATGATGCTGAAATTAGCAATGGACTCATGAGGGAGGCTGTTGCGAGGATAGAGGAGGAGCCGGACCATTTGATTAGATACCCATGTTGCTGATTCTGAGTGAAACGTATCTTCTCCTCTGATGACTTCATAAGTTAAGGTAGCTCCAAGTGTGGTACTGGCCACACTGACCAGAAAGTCCCAGCTTCAATCCTTGGTCTATACTGAGTTAATTGATCTGTGCAGGGGCAGCAGGCAGAGTGTTATAACTGGCCATTGCACCTCTGTGCTGAGGAGGCAGAAACATTGCCAGGGTTCCTGCTCATGATCACTATTCAATGACCTATGCTGGAAAGTGTGCCAGTGGAGACTTTGAATAGCAACAGGCTTGGCCATGATGCCTCTGATGGTCAAATTGCCTTCTGGCACTCATCGTGAAGGCATGAAGAATGGCCGCCTGGCTGAATGGGTTGCTGCGACCCACGGACTATATCTCAACTTGAGTCAGGACCTTAAGAAGAGAAGGAGAGAGAATTGGCCGAGTGTCAACCATGTTCCATAAAGAAGAATTGTGGAAGAGTCCTTTCGTTCTCACTGGTAATCAAACACCGGCCAATTGTTTAGGTAGCACCAGATATTTTCTGATCTTCTCCTCTTCTCGATCCCAAGGAGCTACCAAAGTATTTGCGAGGTTACCACCAGTGCACGAAGGAAGATGCCATTCAGATTGCTGCATTCCTTTACAAAGTGAAGTTCAACGACGACAAGACCCAGTTTGTCAATATTCCCAAAATGCTGAAAGATCTGGTTCCTATGGACATGGTTCGGATGATGTCTTCTGAGGAATGGAAGAAGGTAATTAAGAGTGATCTGTCTACTTGTTGCTATTAGAGGTTAACCAGGGGATCATTAAACCTATTGGAGGGCAGAACCTACTACTTCAAGAGGAAGGGGCAAATTCGGATGCAAGTGTGTCAATTACTAGTGGCATGGAAACAGTGAGTTGGGAAAAGCTTCATTACCTTCCTGTACTAACGCAGTGCTACCGTTACAGGAAAAGGATTTCCCATTGTCTAACCCACTTTCTCATCTCAAACCACCTTTGATCAATTGGGAGGGTTTTACACCACAGTTACTTAGCTCTGATCCCAGCCTCATTCAGACCATCACACCATGGCCTTTTGCTTCTATACCCAAAATCATTAAAAACGGAAGTTAGAAACTGCCAGTCTCTCATCTATTAAGCAGGGTCCTGTTAAGGTAACTAGATGGGGAAGGACTGCTGTTGGTTGCCCCGGCCACAAACTTCCCTTGCGCCCCCTGACCTATCGCCGGACGATATGTCCGACAGGGTCACAGACACAGAATCACAGAATCCCCACAGTGCAGATAGAGGCCATTTCGGCCCATCGAGCCTGCACCGACACATATCCCACCCTATCCCCGTAACCCCACGTATTTAATCCCCCTAACAATTTATCATAGCCAAATCAACCTAACCCGCACATCTTTGGACTATATCTCAACTGGGTCAGGGGGCATTTTTGCAGCGGCGGCGGCGCTAGTAAAAGGGGCAGGTGTCGGGCGGACATTTTTTGGGGGCCGACTGCCAGCACCTGCCTGCTTCCCCTTTTTTTTTCTCAGGGTGCCGACTGCGATCGTTCAGCTCGACACTCCTCTTGAGCTTCCAGTAGCGCCCCACCTCCTGCTTAGGGCGCTAGTACTGAATTTCCGGTGGAGGGGCGCGAATTTTTTCGAGGCGTTAAAATTAGCGCCCCGGCAACTTTAGCACCCCAAAAGGGGCACCAGCCAATTTTTTCCCCTAAGGGTTTAATGGCCATGCAAGCATTGCAAGAGTGCTGCATCCAATTAACTAAAGTCATCCGTACGGTGGTGTCACTGCAGATAATTCAGTGCATGAGGTGATGGCCTTGGATTTGTGAATTTATTAACAGGGTAAATACAAGTCAACAGTAACAACAACGCACACTTACCTTTGCTGACCTTGTGAGGTCATTAAATCTCATCCTGTATTAGAGTGGGATCCTGGGGTTAGGGAGTTGCCACTCACGGTGGCAGTTGACTTATTCCGGAGAGCAGATCACCATCTTTAACCAGCAGAAGCTCCACTGAAGTTTGACATGGGTTACCGTGTGAGAAGTGGACATCTGTTTTCAAGGTTCAATGTATGTAGATAACTAGCTCAGGGAGAAGCACTTTTATTGTTTTAACATATGGAGGAGGCCAGTGAAGTTTGTAAATTATTCTAAAATATGCAATTTTGCACTGAATTCTGTTCATTCACCCATTCAATGTTAAGTAAATTGCTGGTTTCTAGTCTCCCTCAGTCTGATATAAGGTATATTCGGGTTACTTACCCAAGAGAGGGCAATCACGTGGAGACACGGAACACATTGTGGTAAGATGGAGTACAGTGGTGAGGGCTCTCTGTTGGAGCTTCTGTTTACCTTAATATTGAGCAGGTAAAGGCACACTCCAGGCCATAAGGGACATGAGATCTGCTTAAGGGATTGATCGGTGAACCTGAACTCAAGGAGAATATCTAAAGCCCAAAAATGCAACAAGGTTGAATACAAATGTTGTCAACATATCATCTGGGCGAAAAGGTAAATCTGCATCTCTGTGCTAGCTTGGAGCCTGAGAGCCGTGCGGATTGAGAACATCCCAAGGGGCCATTGCATGTGACTCTTGACCACCTCTTTGTTGGATTTCCTTTGCAGGCTATTGTGGCAGCGTATAACAAGCACGCAGGGAAGACAATGGACGAAGTGAAGCTGGCCTTCCTCAAACTGCTGTACCGGTGGCCAACATTCGGATCGGCCTTTTTTGAAGTGAAGGTACAGGGCTGCCACCGAGTGATTTTGTAGCCGTGGATTTCAATATGTCTGTGCAGTAACAGTGCTACTGAGTCCATGAGTACATGATCTATATTCATCACTGATTCTTGGGGCTTGATTTTATCCCAGAGCAGGTTTAGAACAGATGGGATGAGGGCGAAACGTGTTCGCTGGCCCAGGCACAGGCCTGGGGTATTTTAACTCCTGGGCTTCATTTAAATGTCACCGGCCCTGCCTGCCCAGAATGGGGGTGAGGGGTGAAGAGAACGGTGAAGGGACAGAGAGCTGTTGACAGTGTGCAGTTTTGGTCTCCTTACCTAAGAAAGGATATACTTGCCATAGAGGGAGTGCAGCAAAGGTTCACCAGACTGATTCCTGGGATGGCAGGACTGTCGTATGAGGAGAGATTGGGTCAACTAGGCCTGTATTCACTAGAGTTTAGAAGAATGAGAGGGGATCTCATTGACACGTATAAAATTCTGACAGGGCTAGACAGACTGGATGCAGGGAGGATGTTTCCCCTGGCTGGGGGCTCTAGAACGAGGGGTCAGTCTCCGGATACGGGGTAGGACATTTAGGACTGAGATGAGGAGAAATTTCTTCACTCAGAGGGTGGTGAACCTGTGGAATTCTCTACCACAGAAGGCTGTGGAGGCCAAGTCACTGAATATATTTAAGAAGGATTTCTAGACACAAAAGGCATCAAGAGGTATGGGGAGAGAGCGGGAATATGGTATTGAGATAGAGGATCAGCCATGATCATACTGAATGGCGGAACAGGCTCGAAGGGTCGAATGGCCTACTCCTGCTCCTATTTTTCTATGTTTCTATGTTTCTATGAAGATTGGGTAGGCCTTGGCCCTTAGCGCCATAAAGGAAATTTCTTCACTTACCTGGAGGGCCTCTTTGTCCTTCCCACCAGCTGCTGACCTGCTCCAGCCTGGTGGGGAAGGCTCACTCAGGACTCTGTTAAACTACCATCAGGGCTCCATCGATGTTATGGAACCTCAATCAGTGCTTATTTTCCCACCTGAATCCAGCAGCATTGAAATCAGAGATCGGTGGGCAGGGAGGGGAAAATGGGGCCGCTGCATTTTAACTGCTCGCCCAGCTGGGAGAGTTCAAATTCTCCCCTTAATGTATTCGGTCAGTTAGTGTCATTGGGGTCAATTTTCACCGCCTCCACCTGCCGTTAATGGGGTAGGAATGGGGTCGGGAGCCATGCTGGAGGCCCGGCTGGATCTTGAGGCCTCGATCTGGCGCCCCGCAGGTTGTCTGCCAAATTTAAGCGGTGCATCTTCACCACCGGAACGGGCGGCTGACCAGTGGCCTCTGTCGGTCAGTTGCCCAAAATTCAACATCAAACCCATATTGTCCCTGGGTCTGCTGGGGGTCACTGGGCCTGCTGGGGGTCACTGGGTCTGCTGGGGGTCACTGGGTCTGTTGGGGATCACTGGGTCACTGGGTGCATTGGGGGTCAGTGGGTGCGTTGGGGGTCTCTGGGTCATTGGGGGGTCTCTGGGTGCGTTGGGGGGTCTCTGGGTGCGTTGGGGTCAGTGGGTGCATTGGGGTCTCTGGGTGCGTTGGGGTCCGTGGATGTGTTGGGGGTCTCTGGGTGCGTTGGGGTCAGTGGGTGTGTTGGGGTCTCTGGGTGCGTTGGGGGTCTCTGGGTGCGTTGGGGGTCCACTGGGTGCGTTGGGGGTCAGTGGGTGCGTTGGGGGGTCTCTGGGTGCGTTGGGGGTCAGTGGGTGCATTGGGGGTCAGTTGTTCCGTTGGGGGTCAGTGGGTGCGTTGGGGGGTCTCTGGGTGCGTTGGGGGGTCTCTGGGTGCGTTGGGGGGTCTCTGGGTGCGTTGAGGGTCAGTGGGTGCGTTAGGGGTCAGTGGGTGCGTTGGGGGTCAGTGGGTGCGTTGGGGGGTCTCTGGGTGCGTTGAGGGTCAGTGGGTGCGTTAGGGGTCAGTGGGTGCGTTGGGCGTCAGTGGGTGCGTTAGAGGTCAGTGGGTGCGTTGGGGGTCAGTGGGTGCGTTGTGGGGTCTCTGGGTGCGTTGAGGGTCAGTGGGTGCGTTGTGGGGTCTCTGGGTGCGTTGAGGGTCAGTGGGTGCGTTGGGCGTCAGTGGGTGCGTTGGGGGGGTCTCTGGGTGCGTTGGGGTCGAGTGGGTGCGTTGGGGGTCATTGGGGGTCTCTGGGTCATTGGGGGTCACTGGGTCTGATAGCCAATCTCTTTGTGTAGTTGAATCTGTTATATAGGCCCGGAATTTCCTGGAATGTTTCGGTGTAAGTGGTGTTGCGCTGATGTTTTTTTCTGAGGAAATCGCACGTAACTGATGTACCCGATTTATGCTGAAACATTTGCGCTGCTTCCACCAGTATCCTCTGCCGCTCATTTACATAGTCCCACCCCCTTGCAAAGACTAGCTGACACGGGTTTACACGAGTAATGTGCTGGCGTAGATCTACGCCCCACAATGTCGGTGCAGCACAGCCTGAAGTCACCTGATCTCAGCACAACTGCGATTGCTGGGGTTTGGAAGTGAATGTCTTCACGATTTTGTCGATCTTTTGTTACTGAGGCCTACACTATACTTGGTGCCGTCAGTGGCAGTGCATTCGGAATTTTCCGGGCCTCCATCCTCCCTCCCTCCCCTCCCTTCGCCGCATGTTCAGAAGGACTAAGCAGCTGGAATGAATAGTCCCTGCTCTGTGTAATAGTGGAGGAGGAGCAGCAGAGACGAGAGGCTCTGAGAGTGAGGCAACGAGGCAACAGGTACCGACAGAGTGAAATCACTCACACAGCAAACCCTTGCCAGGAAATTCCTCAGCTGCCCCCGCTCCTCCGGTGTTCCTTCACCGGACGTGCGGTGCAAACCCCATTTACGCCAGACTTGTGGCAAAGTAACGCCGGCAGACCGGGAGCAGCTCCGAGGAATTTCCCAGCCAGTATCACTCAAAGGTGCAACTACATCTGGTAGGGATCCTGAAGGGATTCTGATTACGTGCCCAGCACGTGAGTACAAAAGACAAGGCTGAAGCGTTTGCAACCATCTTCAGCCAGAAGTGCAGAGTGGATGATCCATATTAGCCTCCTCCTGAGGTCCCCACCATCACAGAAGCCAGTCTTCAGCCAATTCGATTCACTCCACGTGATATCAAGAAACGGCTGAGCGCACTGGACACAGCAAAGGCTGTGGGCCCCGACAACATCTCGGCTATCGTGCTGAAGACTTGTGCTCCAGAACTAGCCGCGCCTCTAGCCAAGCTGTTCTAGTACAGCTACAATACTGGCATCTATCAACAATGTGGAAAACTGCCCAGGTATGTCCTATCCACAAAAAGCAGGACAAATCCAATCCGGCCAATTACCGCCCCATCAGTCTACTCTCAATCATCAGCAAAGTGATGGAGGGTGTCGTCGACAATGCTATCAAGCGGCACTTAATCACCAATAACCTGCTCACTGATGCCCAGTTTGGGTTCTGCCAGGACCACTCGGCTCCTGACCTCATTACAGCCTTGGTCCAAACATGGACAAAGGAGCTGAATTCCAGAGGTGAGGTGAGAGTGACTGCCTTTGACATCAAGGCAGCATTTGACCGAGTGTGGCACCAAGGAACCCAAGTAAAACCCTAGTAAAACTGAAGTCAATGGGGATCAGGGGGAAAACTCTCCACTGGCTGGAGTCATACCTAGCACAAAGGAAGATGGTTGTGGTGGTTGGAGGCCAATCATCACAGCCCCAGGACATCGTTGCAGGAGTTCCTCAGGGCAGTGTCCTAGGCCCAACCATCTACAGTTGCTTCATCAATGACCTTCCCTCCAACATAAGGTCAGAAATGGGGATGTTCGCTGATGACTGCACAGTGTTCAGTGCCATTCACAACTCCTCAGATAATGAAGCAGTCCATGCCCGCATGCAACAAGACCTGGATGACATTCAGGCTTGGGCTAATAAGTGGCAGGTAACATTTGCGCCACAGAAGTGCCAGGCAATGACTATTTCCAACAAGCGAGAGTCTAACCACCGCCCCTTGACATTCAATGGCATTACCATCGCCGAATCCCTCACCATCAACATCCTGGGGGTTACAATTGACCAGAAACTTAACTGGACCAGCCACATAAATACTGTGGCAACAAGAGCAGGTCAGAGGCTAGGTATTCTGCGGCGAGTGCCTCACCTCCTGACTCCCCAAAGCCTTTCCACCATCTACAAGGCACAAGTAATGAGTGTGATGGAATACTCTCCACTTGCCTGGATGAGTGCAGCTCCAACAACACTCAAGAAGTTCGACACCATCCAGGACAAAGCAGCCCGCTTGATTGGCACCCCATCCACCACCTTAAACATTCACTCCCTCCACCTCCGGCGTACCATGGCTGCAGTATGTACCATCTACAAGATGCACTGCAGCAACTCGCCAAGGCTTCTTCGGCAGCACCTCCCAAACCCGCGACCTCTTCCACCTAGAAGGACAAGGGCAGCAGGCGCATGGGAACATCACCACCTCCAAGTTCCCCTCCAAGTCACACGCCATCCTGACTTGGAAATATATCGCCGTTCCTTCATCGTCACTGAGTCAAAGTCCTGGAACTCCCTCCCTAACAGCACTGTGGGAGTACCTTCACCACACGGACTGCAGCGGTTGAAGAAGGCGGCTCACCACCACCTTCTCAAGAGCAATTAGGGATGGGCAATAAATGCTGGCCTTGCCAGTGACGCCCACATCCCATGAACGAATAATAAAAAAATAATAATTGGGCATTGGTGTCAGCTGTGGCTCAGTGAGTAGCACTCTTGCCTCTGAGTCAGCAGGTTGTGGATTCAAATCCCACTCCAGAGACTTGAGCACAAAATCTAGGCTGACACTCCAGTGCAGTCCTGAGGGAGTGCTGCACTGTCGGCGGTGCCGTCTTTCAGATGAGACATTAAACTGAGGCCCTGTCTGCCCTCGCAGGTGGGTATAAAAGATCCCACGGCACTATTTCAAAGAAGAGCAGGGGAGTTCTCCCCGGTGTCCTGGCCAATATTTATCCCTCAATCAACATCACTAAAACAGATCATCTGTTTTTTTATCACATTGCTGTTTGTGGGAGCTTGCTGTGTGCAAACTCACTGCCGCGTTTCCTACATTACAACTTCAAAAATCCTGGCTGTAAAGCGCGTTGGGACGTCCTGAAGTTGTGAAAGGTGCTATAGAAATGCAAGTCTTTCTTGTTGAATAAGTCAGACTTTAGCATGTTCAGACTGTAACATGTTAACAATAGTTTTTTAACACTTGTGTTGGATGCTACCTAAATTGGCACCATGAAAGAACTTGCATATCTATAGCGCCTTTCATGACCTCAGGACATCCCAAAGCACTTTACAGCCAATGAGGTACTTTTTGAAGTTTCGTCACTGTTGTAATGTAGGAAATGCAGCAGCCAATTGCACACAGCAAGCTCCCACAAACAGCAATGTGATAATGACCAGATAATCTGTTTTAGTGATGTTGATTGAGGGATAAATATTGGCCTCAGGGGACACCGGGGATAACTCCCTGCTCTTCTTCAAAATAGTGCCGTGGGATCTTTTACGTCCACCTGAGAGAGCAGACGGGGCCTCGGTTTAACGTCACATCCGAAAGACGGCACCTCCGACAGTGCAGCACTCCCTCAGCACTGCACTGGAAAGTCAGCCTAGCTTTATGTGCTCAAGTCCCTGGAGTGGGACTTGAACCCACAACCTTCTGACTCAGATGAGCAAATGAATCTTTGTTACAGGACACAGCAATGGAGCCATTGCCTTTTCAGTTGTATGCAGAAATGAGAGATTAAACCAGAAGTAATTCCTCCCGTGAGCTTGGTGGTAAAACGTCAGGGATTTCAACTGGACAACACTGAGTTCAAACCCAGGTTTAACGGAGTTACACTTCCTTCTCCTCATTATGAAAGCCTTGGTGGTTCTGCCCAGGCCACTAAATGACGTTGTTGTGAAGTATCAGAATGCTCTGCTTCACACGCCACGCATACACATCCACGAAACACCAATACAGACACACGCAGTAAAGCATCAAATTAACTAACTCGCCCGCCGGGAAGGGAGCAGGTTCGGGTCGGATGCCCGCTTTACACTCTATTGATGTGTGGAGTGTAAAGCAGGCTTCGGCTCGGAGCCCCGCTCCAGTACTGACCCTGACCCCGACCCCCTACTGACCCTGGCTCGAGTACCGACCCCGGCCCTGAACCCTGAACCCTGACCCGACCCTGGCCCCGACCCCCTACCGACCCTGGCTCGAGTACCGACCGCGACCCCCGGCCCCGGCACCAGTTCTGACCCTGAACCCGACCGGCTTCTCCATTGTAAATACTGCGCATGGGCGGAAATTTAAAGGGACCGTGCATTAAAAGAAACAGGCCACGCAGAACAAAGTGCAGCTGACGGGGAACATTGGATGTTACTGTATTACATGCCATGCAGTCTACAGTGTAAAAGGCTGATGCTGATTTAAACCTTATTTATCTTTTGAAGATATTAATAAATCATTCTTTTTCCATTCTAGCAAACATCCGAGCCCAATTTTCCAGATATTGTGCGGATAGCCATCAACAAACAAGGGGTGACGGTGATAAACCCACGAACTAAGGTAATCACTGCGCACCAGCTGGTGATAAACACTGGGAATCCGAGCCTCAGGACCTGGAACTGGGACAACAGGTCACTCAAACGGACAAAGAAAGAACCTGCATTCATATAGTGCCCGTCACGGCCTCTGCATGTCCCAAAGTGCTTCACAGCCAGTGAAATACTTTTGAAGAATAGTCATGGTTGTTTTGTAGGAAACAGGGCAGCCAATTTGTTCATAGCAAGTTCCCAAAGTTAGAAGAGATATCCTCAAACAACTCCCAAACATGTCGCAGTTGGTAGCACATAGTCACCTCTGAGTCAGAAGGTTGTAGGTTCCAGTCCCACTCCAGGGACTTGAGCACATAAAGCTAGGCTGACACTCTAGTGCAGTGCTGAGGGAGTGCTGCACTTTCGGAGGTGCCGTCTTTTGGATGAGACGTAAACTGAGGCCCCGTCTGCTCTCTCATGTGGACGTAAAAGATCCCGCGGCATTATTTCGAAGAAGAGCAGGGGAGTTATCCCCAGTGTCCTGGCCAATATTTATCCCTCACTCAACATCACTAAAACAGATTATCTGGTCATTATCACATTGCTGTTTGTGAGCGCTTGCTGTGCGCAAATTGGCTGCCGTGTTTCCCACATTACAACAGTGACTCCACTTCAAAAGGTACTTCATTGGCTGTAAAGCGCATTGGGACGTCCGGTGGTCGTGAAAGGTGCGATAGAAATTCAAGACTTTCTTTGAGTGCCTCAGGGCCAGTGAGGTCTACCCTTCCTGAATGCTGTCCAGTGAGCCATACTGCAAAGTGCAATTGTACGGGGGCATGCAAGAGGGTAGGAGTGGGCTCAGAAATGGCCCTCAGATTGATCACAGGAGGGGAGGGGGCAAATAGAAAAACAATTAGGGGGAGTTGCAGGAGGGCCTGAGTGTGTGACAGTGCCCCGTGTTCAGTGTGTGACAGTGCCCCGTGTTCAGTGTGTGACAGTGCCCCGTGTTCAGTGTGTGACAGTGCCCCGTGTTCAGTGTGTGTGACAGTGCCCCGTGTTCAGTGTGTGTGACAGTGCCCCGTGTTCAGTGTGTGTGACAGTGCCCCGTGTTCAGTGTGTGTGACAGTGCCCTGTGTTCAGTGTGTGACAGTGCCCCGTGTTCAGTGTGTGACAGTGCCCCGTGTTCAGTGTGTGTGACAGTGCCCCGTGTTCAGTGTGTGTGACAGTGCCCCGTGTTCAGTGTGTGACAGTGCCCCGTGGTCAGTGTGTGACAGTGCCCCGTGTTCAGTGTGTGTGACAGTGCCCCGTGTTCAGTGTGTGTGACAGTGCCCCGTGTTCAGTGTGTGACAGTGCCCCGTGGTCAGTGTGTGACAGTGCCCCGTGTTCAGTGTGTGACAGTGCCCCGTGTTCAGTGTGTGTGACAGTGCCCCGTGTTCAGTGTGTGACAGTGCCCCGTGTTCAGTGTGTGACAGTGCCCCGTGTTCAGTGTGTGACAGTGCCCCGTGTTCAGTGTGTGTGACGGTGCCCCGTGATCAGTGTGTGACAGTGCCCCGTGTTCATTGTGTGACTGTGCCCCGTGGTCAGTGTGTGACAGTGCCCCGTGGTCAGTGTGTGACAGTGCCCCGTGTTCAGTGTGTGACAGTGCCCGTGTTCAGTGTGTGTGACAGTGCCCCGTGTTCAGTGTGTGACAGTGCCCCGTGTTCAGTGTGTGTGACAGTGCCCCGTGTTCAGTGTGTGTGACAGTGCCCCGTGTTCAGTGTGTGACAGTGCCCCGTGTTCAGTGTGTGTGACAGTGCCCCGTGGTCAGTGTGTGTGACAGTGCCCCGTGTTCAGTGTGTGACAGTGCCCCGTGTTCAGTGTGTGTGACAGTGCCCCGTGTTCAGTGTGTGTGACAGTGCCCTGTGTTCAGTGTGTGACAGTGCCCCGTGTTCAGTGTGTGTGACAGTGCCCCGTGTTCAGTGTGTGTGACAGTGCCCCGTGTTCAGTGTGTGACAGTGCCCCGTGTTCAGTGTGTGACAGTGCCCCGTGTTCAGTGTGTGACAGTGCCCTGTGGTCAGTGTGTGTGACAGTGCCCTGTGGTCAGTGTGTGTGACAGTGCCCCGTGTTCAGTGTGAAAGTGCCCCGTGTTCAGTGTGTGACAGTGCCCCGGGTTCAGTGTGTGACAGTGCCCGTGTTCAGTGTGTGACAGTGCCCCGTGTTCAGTGTGTGACAGTACCCCGTGTTCAGTGTGTGACAGTGCCCCGTGTTCAGTGTGTGTGACAGTGCCCCGTGTTCAGTGTGTGACAGTGCCCCGTGGTCAGTGTGTGACAGTGCCCTGTGTTCAGTGTGTGACAGTGCCCCGTGTTCAGAGTGTGACAGTGCCCCGTGTTCAGTGTGTGTGACAGTGCCCCATGTTCAGTGTGTGACAGTGCCCCGTGATCAGTGTGTGACATTGCCCCGTGTTCAGTGTGTGACAGTGCCCCATGGTCAGTGTGTGACAGTGCCCCGTGGTCAGTGTGTGACGGTGCCCCGTGTTCAGTGTGTGACATTGCCCTGTGGTCAGTGTGTGACAGTGCCCCGTGGTCAGCGTGTGACAGTGCCCTGTGGTCAGTGTGTGTGACAGTACCCCGTGTTCAGTGTGTGACAGTGCCCCGTGTTCAGTGTGTGTGACAGTGCCCCGTGTTCAGTGTGTGTGACAGTGCCCCGTGTTCAGTGTGTGACAGTGCCCCGTGTTCAGTGTGTGTGACAGTGCCCCGTGTTCAGTGTGTGTGACAGTGCCCCGTGTTCAGTGTGTGACAGTGCCCCGTGTTCAGTGTGTGACAGTGCCCCGTGTTCAGTGTGTGACAGTGCCCCGTGTTCAGTGTGTGTGACAGTGCCCCGTGTTCAGTGCGTGTGACAGTGCCCTGTGGTCAGTGTGTGACAGTGCCCCGTGTTCAGTGTGTGTGACAGTGCCCCGTGTTCAGTGTGTGTGACAGTGCCCCGTGGTCAGTGTGTGACAGTGCCCCGTGTTCAGTGTGTGACAGTGCCCCGTGTTTAGTGTGTGTGACAGTGCCCCGTGTTCAGTGTGTGACAGTGCCCTGTGTTCAGTGTGTGACAGTGCCCCGTGTTTAGTGTGTGTGACAGTGCCCCGTGTTCAGTGTGTGTGACAGTGCCCCGTGTTCAGTGTGTGACAGTGCCCCGTGTTCAGTGTGTGACAGTGCCCCGTGTTCAGTGTGTGTGACAGTGCCCCGTGTTCACTGTGTGTGACAGTGCCCCGTGTTCAGTGTGTGTGACAGTGCCCGGTGTTCACTGTGTGTGACAGTGCCCCGTGTTCAGTGTGTGACAGTGCCCCGTGTTCAGTGTGTGACAGTGCCCCGTGGTCAGTGTGTGACAGTGCCCAGTGTTCAGTGTGTGACAGTGCCCCGTGGCCAGTGTGTGACAGTGCCCCGTGTTCAGTGTGTGACAGTGCCCCGTGTTCAGTGTGTGACAGTGCCCTGTGGTCAGTGTGTGTGACAGTACCCCGTGTTCAGTGTGTGACAGTGCCCCGTGTTCAGTGTGTGACAGTGCCCCGTGTTAGTGTGTGTGACAGTGCCCCGTGTTCAGTGTGTGTGACAGTGCCCCGTGTTTAGTGTGTGTGACAGTGCCCCGTGTTCAGTGTGTGACAGTGTCCCGTGTTCAGTGTGTGACAGTGCCCCGTGTTCAGTGTGTGACAGTGCCCCGTGTTCAGTGTGTGACAGTGCCCTGTGGTCAGTGTGTGTGACAGTGCCCTGTGGTCAGTGTGTGTGACAGTGCCCCGTGTTCAGTGTGAAAGTGCCCCGTGTTCAGTGTGTGACAGTGCCCCGGGTTCAGTGTGTGACAGTGCCCCGTGTTCAGTGTGTGACAGTGCCCCGTGTTCAGTGTGTGACAGTACCCCGTGTTCAGTGTGTGACAGTGCCCCGTGTTCAGTGTGTGTGACAGTGCCCCGTGTTCAGTGTGTGACAGTGCCCCGTGGTCAGTGTGTGACAGTGCCCTGTGTTCAGTGTGTGACAGTGCCCCGTGTTCAGAGTGTGACAGTGCCCCGTGTTCAGTGTGTGTGACAGTGCCCCATGTTCAGTGTGTGACAGTGCCCCGTGATCAGTGTGTGACATTGCCCCGTGTTCAGTGTGTGACAGTGCCCCATGGTCAGTGTGTGACAGTGCCCCGTGGTCAGTGTGTGACGGTGCCCCGTGTTCAGTGTGTGACATTGCCCTGTGGTCAGTGTGTGACAGTGCCCCGTGGTCAGCGTGTGACAGTGCCCTGTGGTCAGTGTGTGTGACAGTACCCCGTGTTCAGTGTGTGACAGTGCCCTGTGTTCAGTGTGTGACAGTGCCCCGTGTTTAGTGTGTGTGACAGTGCCCCGTGTTCAGTGTGTGTGACAGTGCCCCGTGTTCAGTGTGTGTGACAGTGCCCCGTGTTCAGTGTGTGTGACAGTGCCCCGTGTTCAGTGTGTGTGACAGTGCCCCGTGTTCAGTGTGTGACAGTGCCCCGTGTTCAGTGTGTGACAGTGCCCCGTGTTCAGTGTGTGTGACAGTGCCCCGTGTTCAGTGTGTGTGACAGTGCCCCGTGTTCAGTGTGTGACAGTGCCCCGTGTTCAGCGTGTGACAGTGCCCCGTGTTCAGTGTGTGACAGTGCCCCGTGTTCAGTGTGTGTGACAGTGCCCCGTGTTCAGTGCGTGTGACAGTGCCCTGTGGTCAGTGTGTGACAGTGCCCCGTGTTCAGTGTGTGTGACAGTGCCCCGTGTTCAGTGTGTGTGACAGTGCCCCGTGGTCAGTGTGTGACAGTGCCCCGTGTTCAGTGTGTGACAGTGCCCCGTGTTTAGTGTGTGTGACAGTGCCCCGTGTTCAGTGTGTGACAGTGCCCTGTGTTCAGTGTGTGACAGTGCCCCGTGTTTAGTGTGTGTGACAGTGCCCCGTGTTCAGTGTGTGTGACAGTGCCCCATGGTCAGTGTGTGACTGTGCCCTGTGTTCAGTGTGTGACAGTGCCCCGTGTTCAGTGTGTGACAGTGCCCCGTGTTTAGTGTGTGTGACAGTGCCCCGTGTTCAGTGTGTGTGACAGTGCCCCATGGTCAGTGTGTGACTGTGCCCTGTGTTCAGTGTGTGACAGTGCCCCGTGTTCAGTGTGTGTGACAGTGCCCCATGGTCAGTGTGTGACTGTGCCCTGTGTTCAGTGTGTGACAGTGCCCCGTGTTCAGTGTGTGACAGTGCCCCGTGTTCAGTGTGTGTGACAGTGCCCCGTGTTCAGTGTGTGACAGTGCCCCGTGTTCAGTGTGTGACAGTGCCCCGTGTTCAGTGTGTGTGACAGTGCCCCGTGTTCACTGTGTGTGACAGTGCCCCGTGTTCAGTGTGTGTGACAGTGCCCGGTGTTCACTGTGTGTGACAGTGCCCCGTGTTCAGTGTGTGACAGTGCCCCGTGTTCAGTGTGTGACAGTGCCCCGTGGTCAGTGTGTGACAGTGCCCAGTGTTCAGTGTGTGACAGTGCCCCGTGGCCAGTGTGTGACAGTGCCCCGTGTTCAGTGTGTGACAGTGCCCCGTGTTCAGTGTGTGACAGTGCCCTGTGGTCAGTGTGTGTGACAGTACCCCGTGTTCAGTGTGTGACAGTGCCCCGTGTTCAGTGTGTGACAGTGCCCCGTGTTTAGTGTGTGTGACAGTGCCCCGTGTTCAGTGTGTGTGACAGTGCCCCGTGTTTAGTGTGTGTGACAGTGCCCCGTGTTCAGTGTGTGACAGTGTCCCGTGTTCAGTGTGTGACAGTGCCCCGTGTTCAGTGTGTGACAGTGCCCCGTGTTTAGTGTGTGTGACAGTGCCCTGTGTTCAGTGTGTGTGACAGTGCCCCGTGTTCAGTGTGTGACAGTGCCCCGTGTTCAGTGTGTGACAGTGCCCCGTGTTTAGTGTGTGTGACAGTGCCCTGTGTTCAGTGTGTGTGACAGTGCCCCGTGTTCAGTGTGTGACAGTGCCCCGTGTTCAGTGTGTGTGACAGTGCCCCGTGTTCAGTGTGTGACAGTGCCCTGTGTTCAGTGTGTGTGACAGTGCCCCGTGTTCAGTGTGTGACAGTGCCCCGTGTTCAGTGTGTGTGACAGTGTCCCGTGTTCAGTGTGTGACAGTGCCCCGTGTTCAGTGTGTGACAGTGCCCTGTGGTCAGTGTGTGACAGTGCCCCGTGGTCTGTGTGTGACAGTGCCCCGTGGTCAGTGTGTGACAGAGCCCTGTGTTCAGTGTGTGACAGTGCCCCGTGGTCAGTGTGTGACAGTGCCCCATGTTCAGTGTGTGACAGTGCCCCGTGTTCAGTGTGTGTGACAGTGCCCCGTGTTCAGTGTGTGACAGTGCCCCGTGTTTAGTGTGTGTGACAGTGCCCCGTGTTTAGTGTGTGTGACAGTGCCCCGTGTTCAGTGTGTGACAGTGTCCCGTGGTCAGTCTGTGACAGTGCCCCGTGTTCAGTGTGTGTGACAGTGCCCCGTGTTCAGTGTGTGACAGTGCCCCGTGTTTAGTGTGTGTGACAGTGCCCCGTGTTTAGTGTGTGTGACAGTGCCCCGTGTTCAGTGTGTGACAGTGTCCCGTGTTCAGTGTGTGACAGTGCCCTGTGGTCAGTGTGTGACAGTGCCCCGTGTTTAGTGTGTGTGACAGTGCCCCGTGTTCAGTGTGTGACAGTGCCCCGTGTTTAGTGTGTGTGACAGTGCCCCGTGTTCAGTGTGTGTGACAGTGCCCCGTGTTCAGTGTGTGACAGTGCCCCGTGTTTAGTGTGTGTGACAGTGCCCTGTGTTCAGTGTGTGTGACAGTGCCCCGTGTTCAGTGTGTGACAGTGCCCCGTGTTCAGTGTGTGTGACAGTGCCCCGTGTTCAGTGTGTGACAGTGCTCCGTGTTCAGTGTGTGACAGTGCCCTGTGGTCAGTGTGTGACAGTGCCCCGTGGTCTGTGTGTGACAGTGCCCCGTGGTCAGTGTGTGACAGAGCCCTGTGTTCAGTGTGTGACAGTGCCCCGTGGTCAGTGTGTGACAGTGCCCCATGTTCAGTGTGTGACAGTGCCCCGTGTTCAGTGTGTGTGACAGTGCCCCGTGTTCAGTGTGTGACAGTGCCCCGTGTTTAGTGTGTGTGACAGTGCCCCGTGTTTAGTGTGTGTGACAGTGCCCCGTGTTCAGTGTGTGACAGTGTCCCGTGGTCAGTCTGTGACAGTGCCCTGTGTTCAGTGTGTGACAGTGCCCCGTGGTCAGTGTGTGACAGTGCCCCATGTTCAGTGTGTGACAGTGCCCCGTGGTCAGTGTGTGACAGTGCCCCATGTTCAGTGTGTGACAGTGCCCCGTGTTCAGTGTGTGTGACAGTGCCCCGTGTTCAGTGTGTGACAGTGCCCCGTGTTTAGTGTGTGACAGTGCCCCGTGTTCAGTGTGTGTGACAGTGCCCCGTGTTTAGTGTGTGTGACAGTGCCCCGTGTTCAGTGTGTGTGACAGTGCCCCGTGTTCAGTGTGTGACAGTGCCCCGTGTTCAGTGTGTGTGACAGTGCCCCGTGTTTAGTGTGTGTGACAGTGCCCCGTGTTCAGTGTGTGTGACAGTGCCCCGTGTTCAGTGTGTGACAGTGTCCGGTGTTCAGTGTGTGACAGTGCCCTGTGTTCAGTGTGTGACAGTGCCCTGTGTTCAGTGTGTGACAGTGCCCCGTGTTCAGTGTGTGTGACAGTGCCCCGTGTTCAGTGTGTGACAGTGCACCGTGTTCAGTGTGTGACAGTGCCCTGTGTTCAGTGTGTGTGACAGTGCCCCGTGTTCAGTGTGTGACAGTGCCCCGTGTTTAGTGTGTATGACAGTGCCCCGTGTTCAGTGTGTGTGACAGTGCCCCGTGTTTAGTGTGTGTGACAGTGCCCCGTGTTCAGTGTGTGTGACAGTGCCCCGTGTTTAGTGTGTGTGACAGTGCCCCGTGTTCAGTGTGTGTGACAGTGCCCCGTGTTCAGTGTGTGACAGTGTCCCGTGTTCAGTGTGTGTGACAGTGCCCCGTGTTTAGTGTGTGTGACAGTGCCCCGTGTTCAGTGTGTGTGACAGTGCCCCGTGGTCAGTGTGTGACAGTGCCCCGTGTTTAGTGTGTGTGACAGTGCCCCGTGTTCAGTGTGTGACAGTGCCCCGTGTTCAGTGTGTGACAGTGCCACGTGTTCAGTGTGTGTGACAGTGCCCCGTGTTCAGTGTGTGTGACAGTGCCCTGTGGTCAGTGTGTGACAGTGCCCCGTGTTCAGTGTGTGTGACAGTGCCCCGTGTTCAGTGTGTGTGACAGTGCCCTGTGGTCAGTGTGTGACAGTGCCCCGTGTTCAGTGTGTGACAGTGCCCTGTGTTCAGTGTGTGACAGTGCCCTGTGTTCAGTGTGTGACAGTGCCCCGTGTTCAGTGTGTGTGACAGTGCCCGTGTTCAGTGTGTGTGACAGTGCCCGTGTTCAGTGTGTGACAGTGCCCCGTGTTCAGTGTGTGACAGTGCCCCTGTGGGGGTCAGTGTGTGACAGTGCCCCGTGTTTCAGTGTGTGACAGTGCCCCGTGTCAGTGTGTGACAGTGCCCCGTGTTCAGTGTGTGACAGTGCCCCGTGGTCAGTGTGTGACAGTGCCCCGTGTTCAGTGTGTGACAGTGCCCTGTGGTCAGTGTGTGACAGTGCCCCGTGTTCAGTGTGTGACAGTGCCCCGTGTTCAGTGTGTGACAGTGCCCCGTGTTCAGTGTGTGACAGTGCCCCGTGTTCAGTGTGTGACAGTGCCCCGTGTTCAGTGTGTGTGACAGTGCCCCGTGTTCAGTGTGTGACAGTGCCCCGTGTTCAGTGTGTGACAGTGCCCCGTGTTCAGTGTGTGACAGTGCCCCGTGTTCAGTGTGTGTGACAGTGCCCGTGTTCAGTGTGTGTGACAGTGTCCCGTGTTCAGTGTGTGACAGTGCCCCGTGTTCAGTGTGTGTGACAGTGCCCCGTGTTCAGTGTGTGACAGTGCCCCGTGTTCAGTGTGTGACAGTGCCCAGTGTTCAGTGTGTGACAGTGCCCCGTGTCCAGTGTGTGACAGTGCCCCGTGTTCAGTGTGTGACAGTGCCCCGTGTTCAGTGTGTGACAGTGCCCTGTGGTCAGTGTGTGACAGTGACCCCGTGTTCAGTGTGTGACAGTGCCCCGTGTTCAGTGTGTGACAGTGCCCCGTGTTTAGTGTGTGTGACAGTGCCCCGTGTTCAGTGTGTGTGACAGTGCCCCGTGTTTAGTGTGTGTGACAGTGCCCCGTGTTCAGTGTGTGACAGTGCCCGTGTTCAGTGTGTGACAGTGCCCCGTGTTCAGTGTGTGACAGTGCCCCGTGTTTAGTGTGTGTGACAGTGCCCGTGTTTCAGTGTGTGTGACAGTGCCCCGTGTTCAGTGTGTGACAGTGCCCCGTGTTCAGTGTGTGACAGTGCCCCGTGGTTAGTGTGTGTGACAGTGGCCCTGTGTTCAGTGTGTGTGACAGTGCCCCGTGTTCAGGTGTGTGACAGTGCCCCGTGTTCAGTGTGTGTGACAGTGCCCCGTGTTCAGTGTGTGACAGTGCCCGTTTTCAGTGTGTGACAGTGCCCTGTGTTCAGTGTGTGACAGTGCCCCGTGTTCAGTGTGTGTGACAGTGCCCCGTGGTCAGTGTGTGTGACAGTGCCCCGTGTTCAGTGTGTGACAGTGCCCCGTGTTCAGTGTGTGACAGTGCCCTGTGGTCAGTGTGACAGTGCCCCGTGTTCAGTGTGTGACAGTGCCCCGTGTTCAGTGTGTGACAGTGCCCGTGTTCAGTGTGTGACAGTGCCCCGTGGTCAGTGTGTGTGACAGTGCCCCGTGTTCAGTGTGTGACAGTGCCCTGTGGTCAGTGTGTGTGACAGTTGCCCCGTGTTCAGTGTGTGACAGTGCCCCGTGTCAGTGTGTGACAGTGCCCTGTGTTCAGTGTGTGACAGTGCCCCGTGTTCAGTGTGTGACAGTGCCCCAGTGTTCAGTGTGTGACAGTGCCCCGTGTTCAGTGTGTTGACAGTGCCCCGTGTTCAGTGTGTGACAGTGCCCCGTGTTCAGTGTGTGACAGTGCCCCGTGTTCAGTGTGTGTGACAGTGCCCCGTGTTCAGTGTGTGACAGTGCCCCGTGTTCAGTGTGTGTGACAGTGCCCCGTGATCAGTGTGTGACAGTGCCCGTGGTCAGTGTGTGACAGTGCCCCGTGTTCAGTGTGTGTGACAGTGCCCCGTGTTCAGTGTGTGACAGTGCCCCGTGTTTAGTGTGTGTGACAGTGCCCCGTGTTTAGTGTGTGTGACAGTGCCCCGTGTTCAGTGTGTGACAGTGCCCCGTGTTCAGTGTGTGACAGTGCCCTGTGGTCAGTGTGTGACAGTGCCCCGTGTTCAGTGTGTGTGACAGTGCCCCGTGTTCAGTGTGTGACAGTGTCCCGTGTTCAGTGTGTGACAGTGCCCCGTGTTTAGTGTGTGTGACAGTGCCCTGTGTTCAGTGTGTGTGACAGTGCCCCGTGTTCAGTGTGTGACAGTGCCCCGTGTTCAGTGTGTGTTGACAGTGCCCCGTGTTCAGAGTGTGTCACTGTGCTGTGGACTGTGCCCCGCGTGTTCAGTGTGTGACAGTGCCCCGTGTTCAGTGTGTGGACAGTGCCCGTGTTTCAGTGTGTGACAGTGCCCCGTGTTCAGTGTGTGTTTGACAGTGCCCCGTGTTACATTGTTGTGACAGTGCCCGTGTTCAGTGTGTGTGGACACGTGCCCTGTGGTCAGTGTGGGACAGTGCCCCGTGTTCAGTGTGTGACAGTGCCCCGTGTTCAGTGTGTGTGACAGTGCCCGTGTTCAGTGTGTGTGACAGTGCCCCGTGTTCAGTGTGTGTGGACAGTGCCCGTGTTCAGTGTGTGACAGTGCCCGTGTTCAGTGTGTGTGACAGTGCCCCGTGTTCAGTGTGTGACAGTGCCCCGTGGTCAGTGTGTTGACAGTGCCCGTGTTCAGTGTGTGTGACAGTGCCCCGTGTTCAGTGTGTGACAGTGCCCGTGTTTCAGTGTGTGGACAGTGCCCCGTGTTCAGTGTGTGACAGTGCCCGTGTTCAGTGTGTGTGACAGTGCCCCGTGTTCAGTGTGTGACAGTGCCCCGTGTTCAGTGTGTGACAGTGCCCGTGTTCAGTGTGTGACAGTGCCCCGTGTTTAGTGTGTGTGACAGTGCCCCGTGTTCAGTGTGTGACAGTTCCCCGTGTTCAGTGTGTGACAGTGTCCCGTGTTCAGTGTGTGACAGTGCCCCGTGTTCAGTGTGTGACAGTGCCCCGTGTTCAGTGTGTGTGACAGTGCCCCGTGTTTAGTGTGTGTGACAGTGCCCCGTGTTCAGTGTGTGTGACAGTGCCCCGTGTTCAGTGTGTGACAGTGTCCGGTGTTCAGTGTGTGACAGTGCCCTGTGTTCAGTGTGTGACAGTGCCCTGTGTTCAGTGTGTGACAGTGCCCCGTGTTCAGTGTGTGTGACAGTGCCCCGTGTTCAGTGTGTGACAGTGCACCGTGTTCAGTGTGTGACAGTGCCCCGTGTTCAGTGTGTGACAGTGCCCCGTGTTTAGTGTGTATGACAGTGCCCCGTGTTCAGTGTGTGTGACAGTGCCCCGTGGTTAGTGTGTGTGACAGTGCCCCGTGTTCAGTGTGTGTGACAGTGCCCCGTGTTTAGTGTGTGTGACAGTGCCCCGTGTTCAGTGTGTGTGACAGTGCCCCGTGTTCAGTGTGTGACAGTGCCCCGTGTTCAGTGTGTGTGACAGTGCCCCGTGTTCAGTGTGTGTGACAGTGCCCCGTGTTCAGTGTGTGTGACAGTGCCCCGTGGTCAGTGTGTGACAGTGCCCCGTGTTTAGTGTGTGTGACAGTGCCCCGTGTTCAGTGTGTGACAGTGCCCCGTGTTCAGTGTGTGACAGTGCCCCGTGTTCAGTGTGTGACAGTGCCCCGTGTTCAGTGTGTGTGACAGTGCCCCGTGTTCAGTGTGTGTGACAGTGCCCTGTGGTCTGTGTGTGACAGTGCCCCGTGTTCAGTGTGTGTGACAGTGCCCTGTGTTCAGTGTGTGACAGTGCCCCGTGTTCAGTGTGTGTGACAGTGCCCCGTGTTCAGTGTGTGTGACAGTGCCCCGTGGTCAGTGTGTGACAGTGCCCCGTGTTCAGTGGTGTGACAGTGCCCCGTGGTCAGTGTGTGACAGTGCCCCGTGTTCAGTGTGTGACAGTGCCCCGTGATCAGTGTGTGACAGTGCCCCGTGTTCAGTGTGTGACAGTGCCCCGTGTCAGTGTGTGTGACAGTGCCCCGTGTTCAGTGTGTGACAGTGCCCTGTGGTCAGTGTGTGACAGTGCCCCGTGTCTGTGTGTGACAGTGCCCCGTGTTCAGTGTGTGACAGTGCCCTGTGTTCAGTGTGTGACAGTGCCCCGTGGTCAGTGTGTGACAGTGCCCCGTGTTCAGTGTGTGACAGTGCCCCGTGTTCAGTGTGTGACAGTGCCCCTGTTCAGTGTGTGACAGTGCCCCGTGTTTAGTGTGTGTGACAGTGCCCCGTGGTCAGTGTGTGACAGTGCCCCGTGTTCAGTGTGTGACAGTGCCCCTGTTCAGTGTGTGACAGTGCCCCGTGTTCAGTGTGTGTGACAGTGCCCCGTGTTCAGTGTGTGACAGTGCCCGTGTTCAGTGTGTGACAGTGCCCCGTGTTCAGTGTGTGACAGTGCCCCGTGTTCAGTGTGTGACAGTGCCCCGTGTTCAGTGTGTGTGACAGTGCCCCGTGGTCAGTGTGTGACAGTGCCCCGTGTTCAGTGTGTGACAGTGCCCCGTGTTCAGTGTGTGACAGTGCCCCGTGTTCAGTGTGTGACAGTGCCCCGTGTTCAGTGTGTGACAGTGCCCCGTGTTCAGTGTGTGTGACAGTGCCCCGTGTTCAGTGTGTGACAGTGCCCTGTGTTCAGTGTGTGACAGTGCCCCGTGTTCAGTGTGTGACAGTGCCCCGTGTTCAGTGTGTGACAGTGCCCCGTGTTCAGTGTGTGTCACAGTGCCCCGTGTTCAGTGTGTGTGACAGTGCCCCGTGTTTAGTGTGTGTGACAGTGCCCCGTGTTCAGTGTGTGACAGTGTCCCGTGTTCAGTGTGTGACAGTGCCCCGTGTTCAGTGTGTGACAGTGCCCCGTGTTCAGTGTGTGTGACAGTGCCCCGTGTTCAGTGTGTGACAGTGCCCCGTGTTCAGTGTGTGTGACAGTGCCCCGTGTTCAATGTGTGTGACAGTGCCCCGTGTTCAGTGTGTGTGACAGTGCCCCGTGTTCAGTGTGTGACAGTGCCCCGTGGTCAGTGTGTGTGACAGTGCCCCGTGTTCAGTGTGTGTGACAGTGCCCCGTGTTCAGTGTGTGTGACAGTGCCCCGTGTTTAGTGTGTGTGACAGTGCCCCGTGTTCAGTGTGTGACAGTGGCCCGTGTTCAGTGTGTGTGACAGTGCCCCGTGTTCAGTGTGTGTGACAGTGCCCCGTGTTCAGTGTGTGACAGTGCCCCGTGTTCAGTGTGTGACAGTGCCCCGTGTTCAGTGTGTGTGACAGTGCCCCGTGTTCAGTGTGTGTGACAGTGCCCTGTGGTCAGTGTGTGACAGTGCCCCGTGTCAGTGTGTGTGACAGTGCCCCGTGTTCAGTGTGTGTGACAGTGCCCCGTGTTCAGTGTGTGTGACAGTGCCCCTGTGTTCAGTGTGTGACAGTGCCCCGTGTTCAGTGTGTGTGACAGTGCCCCGTGTTCAGTGTGTGTGACAGTGCCCCGTGTTCAGTGTGTGACAGTGCCCCGTGTTCAGTGTGTGACAGTGCCCTGTGTCAGTGTGTGACAGTGCCCCGTGTTCAGTGTGTGACAGTGCCCCGTGTTCAGTGTGTGACAGTGCCCCGTGTTCAGTGTGTGACAGTACCCCGTGTTCAGTGTGTGACAGTGCCCTGTGTTCAGTGTGTGACAGTGCCCCGTGTTCAGTGTGTGTGACAGTGCCCCGTGTTCAGTGTGTGACAGTACCCCGTGTTCAGTGTGTGACAGTAGCCCCGTGTTCAGTGTGTGACAGTGCCCTGTGTTCAGTGTGTGACAGTGCCCCGTGTTCAGTGTGTGTGACAGTGCCCCGTGTTCAGTGTGTGACAGTGCCCGTGTTCAGTGTGTGGTGACAGTGCCCCATGTTCAGTGTGTGACAGTGCCCTGTGTTCAGTGTGTGACAGTGCCCCGTGTTCAGTGTGTGTGACAGTGCCCCGTGTTCAGTGTGTGACAGTGTCCCGTGTTCAGTGTGTGTGACAGTGCCCCGTGTTCAGTGTGTGACAGTGCCCTGTGTTCAGTGTGTGACAGTGCCCCGTGTTCAGTGTGTGTGACAGTGCCACGTGTTCAGTGTGTGACAGTGCCCCGTGTTCAGTGTGTGACAGTGCCCCGTGTTCAGTGTGTGTGACAGTGCCCCGTGTTCAGTGTGTGTGACAGTGCCCCGTGTTCAGTGTGTGACAGTGCCCCGTGGTCAGTGTGTGACAGTGCCCCGTGGTCAGTGTGTGTGACAGTGCCCTGTGGTCAGTGTGTGTGACAGTGCCCCGTGTTCAGTGTGTGTGACAGTGCCCCGTGTTCAGTGTGTGTGACAGTGCCCCGTGGTCAGTGTGTGACAGTGTCCCGTGTTCAGTGTGTGACAGTGCCCCGTGTTCAGTGTGTGACAGTGCCCTGTGTTCAGTGTGTGACAGTGCCCCGTGTTCAGTGTGTGTGACAGTGCCACGTGTTCAGTGTGTGACAGTGCTCCGTGTTCAGTGTGTGACAGTGCCCCGTGTTCAGTGTGTGTGACAGTGCCCCGTGTTCAGTGTGTGTGACAGTGCCCCGTGTTCAGTGTGTGACAGTGCCCCGTGGTCAGTGTGTTGTGACAGTGCCCCGTGTTCAGTGTTGTGACAGTGCCCTGTGGTCAGTGTTGTGACAGTGCCCCGTGTTCAGTGTGTGTGACAGTGCCCCGTGTTCAGTGTGTGTGACAGTGCCCCGTGTTCAGTGTGTGTGACAGTGCCCTGTGGTTCGTGTGTGTGACAGTGCCCTGTGGTCAGTGTGTGTGACAGTGCCCCGTGTTCAGTGTGTGTGACAGTGCCCCGTGTTCAGTGTGTGACAGTGCCCTGTGGTCAGTGTGTGACAGTGCCCCGTGTTCAGTGTGTGTGACAGTGCCCCGTGTTCAGTGTGTGACAGTGCCCCGTGTTCAGTGTGTGACAGTGCCCCGTGTTCAGTGTGGTGACAGTGCCCCGTGTTCAGTGTGTGACAGTGCCCCGTGTTCAGTGTGTGTGACAGTGCCCCGTGTTCAGTGTGTGTGACAGTGCCCCGTGGTCATGTGTGACAGTGCCCCGTGTTCAGTGTGTGGACAGTGCCCCCGTGTTCAGTGTGTGTGACAGTGCCCCGTGTTCAGTGTGTGTGACAGTGCCCCGTGTTCATGTGTGTGACAGTGCCCCGTGGTCAGTGTGTGTGACAGTGCCCCGTGTCAGTGTGTGTGACAGTGCCCTGTGGTCAGTGTGTGTGACAGTGCCCCCGTGTTCAGTGTGTGTGACAGTGCCCCGTGGTCAGTGTGTGACAGTGCCCCGTGTTCAGTGTGTGTGACAGTGCCCCGTGTTCAGTGTGTGTGACAGTGCCCCGTGTTCATGTGTGTGACAGTGCCCCGTGGTCAGTGTGTGACAGTGCCCCGTGTTCAGTGTGTGTGACAGTGCCCCGTGTTCAGTGTGTGACAGTGCCCCGTGTTCAGTGTGTGTGACAGTGCCCCGTGGTCAGTGTGTGACAGTGCCCCGTGTTCAGTGTGTGTGACAGTGCCCCGTGTTCAGTGTGTGTGACAGTGCCCCGTGTTCAGTGTGTGACAGTGCCCCGTGTTCAGTGTGTGTGACAGTGCCCCGTGTTCAGTGTGTGACAGTGCCCCGTGTTCAGTGTGTGACAGTGCCCCGTGTTCAGTGTGTGACAGTGCCCCGTGGTCAGTGTGTGACAGTGCCCCGTGGTCAGTGTGTGACAGTGCCCCGTGTTCAGTGTGTGACAGTGCCCTGTGGTCAGTGTGTGACAGTGCCCCGTGGTCAGTGTGTGACAGTGCCCCGTGGTCAGTGTGTGACAGTGCCCCGTGTTCAGTGTGTGACAGTGCCCTGTGTTCAGTGTGTGACAGTGCCCCGTGTTTAGTGTGTGTGACAGTGCCCCGTGTTCAGTGTGTGTGACAGTGCCCCGTGTTCAGTGTGTGTGACAGTGCCCCGTGTTCAGTGTGTGACAGTGCCCCGTGTTCAGTGTGTGACAGTGCCCCGTGTTCAGTGTGTGTGACAGTGCCCCGTGTTCAGTGTGTGTGACAGTGCCCTGTGTTCAGTGTGTGACAGTGCCCCGTGTTCAGTGTGTGTGACAGTGCCCCGTGTTCAGTGTGTGTGACAGTGCCCCGTGTTCAGTGTGTGTGACAGTGCCCCGTGGTCAGTGTGTGACAGTGCCCCGTGTTCAGTGTGTGACAGTGCCCCGTGTTTAGTGTGTGTGACAGTGCCCCGTGTTCAGTGTGTGACAGTGCCCTGTGTTCAGTGTGTGACAGTGCCCCGTGTTTAGTGTGTGTGACAGTGCCCCGTGTTCAGTGTGTGTGACAGTGCCCCGTGTTCAGTGTGTGACAGTGCCACGTGTTCAGTGTGTGTGACAGTGCCCCGTGTTCAGTGTGTGTGACAGTGCCCTGTGTTCAGTGTGTGTGACAGTGCCCCGTGTTCAGTGTGTGACAGTGCCCCTTGTTCAGTGTGTGTGACAGTGCCCCGTGTTCAGTGTGTGTGACAGTGCCCCGTGGTTCAGTGTGTGGACAGTGCCCGTGGTCAGTGTTGTGACAGAGCCCCGTGGTCAGTGTGTGACAGTGCCCCGTGTCAGTGTGTGGACAGTGCCCTGTGTTCAGTGTGTGGACAGTGCCCCGTGGTTCAGTGTGTGACAGTGCCCGTGTTCAGTGTGTGACAGTGCCCCGTAGTCAGAGTGTGTGACAGTGCCCCGTGTTTCAGTGTGTGGACAGTGCCCGTGTTCAGTGTGTGTGAAGTGCCCGTGTTCAGTTGTGTGACAGTGCCCCGTGGTCAAGTCGTGTGGACAGTGCCCATGTTCAGTCTGTTGACAGTGCCCGTGGTCAGTGTGGTGACAGTGCCCTGTGGTCAGTGTGTGAGACAGGTGCCCCGTGTTCAGTGTGTGTGACAGTGCCCCGTGTTCAGTGTGGTCTGTGTGACAGTGCCTCCGTGTTCAGTGTGTGTGACAGTGCCCGTGTTCAGTGTGTGACAGTGCCCTGTGTTCAGTGTGTGTGACAGTGCCCCGTGTTCAGTGTGTGTGACAGTGCCCCGTGTTCAGTGTGTGACAGTGCCCCGTGTTCAGTGTGTGTGACAGTGCCCCGTGTTCAGTGTGTGACAGTGCCCCGTGTTCAGTGTGGTGTGACAGTGCCCCGTGTTCAGTGTGTGACAGTGTCCCGTGTTCAGTGTGTGTGACAGTGCCCCGTGTTCAGTGTGTGACAGTGCCCTGTGTTCAGTGTGTGACAGTGCCCCGTGTTCAGTGTGTGTGACAGTGCCACGTGTTCAGTGTGTGACAGTGCCCCGTGTTCAGTGTGTGACAGTGCCCCGTGTTCAGTGTGTGTGACAGTGCCCCGTGTTCAGTGTGTGACAGTGTCCCGTGTTCAGTGTGTGACAGTGCCCTGTGTTCAGTGTGTGACAGTGCCCCGTGGTCAGTGTGTGACAGTGCCCCGTGTTCAGTGTGTGTGACAGTGCCCCGTGTTCAGTGTGTGACAGTGTCCCGTGTTCAGTGTGTGTGACAGTGCCCCGTGTTCAGTGTGTGACAGTGCCCTGTGTTCAGTGTGTGACAGTGCCCCGTGTTCAGTGTGTGTGACAGTGCCACGTGTTCAGTGTGTGACAGTGCCCCGTGTTCAGTGTGTGACAGTGCCCTGTGTTCAGTGTGTGTGACAGTGCCCCGTGTTCAGTGTGTGTGACAGTGCCCCGTGTTCAGTGTGTGTGACAGTGCCCCGTGGTCAGTGTGTGTGACAGTGCCCTGTGGTCAGTGTGTGTGACAGTGCCCCGTGTTCAGTGTGTGTGACAGTGCCCTGTGTTCAGTGTGTGACAGTGCCCCGTGTTCAGTGTGTGTGACAGTGCCCCGTGGTCAGTGTGTGACAGTGTCCCGTGTTCAGTGTGTGTGACAGTGCCCCGTGTTCAGTGTGTGACAGTGCCCCGTGTTTAGTGTGTGTGACAGTGCCCCGTGTTCAGTGTGTGACAGTGCCCTGTGTTCAGTGTGTGACAGTGCCCCGTGTTCAGTGTGTGTGACAGTGCCACGTGTTCAGTGTGTGACAGTGCCCCGTGTTCAGTGTGTGACAGTGCCCCGTGTTCAGTGTGTGTGACAGTGCCCCGTGTTCAGTGTGTGTGACAGTGCCCCGTGTTCAGTGTGTGTGACAGTGCCCCGTGTTCAGTGTGTGACAGTGCCCCGTGTTCAGTGTGTGTGACAGTGCCCCGTGTTCAGTGTGTGTGACAGTGCCCCGTGTTCAGTGTGTGTGACAGTGCCCCTGTGGTCGTGTGTGTGACAGTGCCCTGTGTCAGTGTGTGTGACAGTGCCCCTGTGGTCAGTGTGTTGACAGTGCCCCGTGGTCAGTGTGTGTGACAGTGCCCCGTGTTCAGTGTGTGACAGTGCCCCGTGTTCAGTGTGTGTGACAGTGCCCCGTGTTCAGTGTGTGTGACAGTGCCCTGTGTTCAGTGTGTGTGACAGTGCCCGTGGTTCAGTGTGTGTGACAGTGCCCCGTGTTCAGTGTGTGTGACAGTGCCCCGTGTTCAGTGTGTGACAGTGCCCTGTGGTCAGTGTGTGACAGTGCCCCGTGTTTAGTGTGTGTGACAGTGCCCCGTGTTCAGTGTGTGTGACAGTGCCCCGTGTTCAGTGTGTGTGACAGTGCCCCGTGTTCAGTGTGTGACAGTGCCCCTGTGGTCAGTGTTGTGACAGTGCCCCGTGTTAGTGTGTGTGACAGTGCCCCGTGTTCAGTGTGTGTGACAGTGCCCCGTGTTCAGTGTGTGACAGTGCCCCGTGTTCAGTGTGTGACAGTGCCCCGTGTTCAGTGTGTGTGGACAGTGCCCCGTGTTCAGTGTGTGACAGTGCCCCGTGTTCAGTGTGTGTGACAGTGCCCCGTCTTTCAGTGTGTGTGACAGTGCCCCGTGTTCAGTGTGACAGTGCCCCGTGTTCAGTGTGTGTCAGTGCCCCGTGTTCAGTGTGTGTGACAGTGCCCTGTGGTCAGTGTGTGACAGTGCCCCGTGGTCAGTGTGTGACAGTGCCCCGTGTTCAGTGTGTGTGACAGTGCCCCATGTTCAGTGTGTGTGACAGTGCCCCATGTTCAGTGTTGTGACAGTGCCCCGTGTTCAGTGTGTGACAGTGCCCCGTGATCAGTGTGTGACATTGCCCCGTGTTCAGTGTGTGACAGTGCCCCATGGTCAGTGTGTGACAGTGCCCCGTGGTCAGTGTGTGACGGTGCCCCGTGTTCAGTGTGTGACATTGCCCTGTGGTCAGTGTGTGACAGTGCCCCGTGGTCAGTGTGTGACAGTGCCCCGTGTCACAGTGTGTGTGACAGTGCCCCGTGGTCAGTGTGTAACAGTGCCCCGTGTTCATGTGTGTGACAGTGCCCTGTGTTCAGTGTGTGACAGTGCCCCGTGTTTAGTGTGTGTGACAGTGGCCCCGTGTTCAGTGTGTGACAATGCCCCGTGTTCAGTGTGTGACAGTGCCCCGTGTTCAGTGTGTGTGACAGTGCCCCGTGTTTTAGTGTGTGTGACAGTGCCCCGTGTTCAGTGTGTGACAGTGCCCTGTGTTCAGTGTGTGACAGTGCCCCGTGTTCTTGTGTGTGGACAGTGCCCCGTGTTCAGTGTGTGACAGTGCCCCGTGTTCAGTGTGTGTGACAGTGCCCCGTGTTCAGTGTGTGTGACAGTGCCCCCGTGTTCAGTGTGTGACAGTGCCCTGTGTTCAGTGTGTGACAGTGCCCGTGTAGTGTTGACAGGCCCCTGTGTGACAGTGCCCGTGTCAGTGTGAGACGTGCCCCGTGTTCAGTGTGTGTGACAGTGCCCCGTGTTCAGTGTGTGACAGTGCCCCGTGTTCAGTTGTGTGACAGTGCCCCGTGTTCACGGGTGTGACAGTGCCCCTGTGGTCAGTGGGTGACAGTGCCCCGTGTTCAGTGTGTGTGACAGTGCCCCGTGGTCAGTGTGTGACAGTGCCCAGTGTTCAGTGTGTGACAGTGCCCCGTGGTCAGTGTGTGACAGTGCCCCTGTGTTCAGTGTGTGACAGTGCCCCTGTGTTCAGTGTGTGACAGTGCCCCGTGTTCAGTGTGTGACAGTGCCCCGTGTTCAGTGTGTGACAGCGCCCCGTGTTCCGTGTGTGACAGTGCCCCGTGTTCAGTGTGTGACAGTGCCCCGTGGTCAGTGTGTGACGGTGCCCCGTGTTCAGTGTGTGACAGTGCCCTGTGGTCAGTGTGTGACAGTGCCCTGTGTTCAGTGTGTGTGACAGTACCCCGTGTTCAGTGTGTGACAGTGCCCCGTGTTCAGTGTGTGACAGTGTCCCGTGTTCAGTGGTGTGACAGTGCCCTGTGTTAGTGTGTGTGACAGTGCCCTGTGTTCAGTGTGTGTGACAGTGCCCCGTGTTCAGTGTGTGACAGTGCCCCGTGTTCAGTGTGTGTGACAGTGCCCCGTGTTCAGTGTGTGACAGTGCCCCGTGTTCAGTGTGTGACAGTGCCCCTGTGGTCAGTGTGTGACAGTGCCCCGTGGTCTGTGTGTGACAGTGCCCCGTGGTCAGTGTGTGACAGTGCCCTGTGTTCAGTGTGTGACAGTGCCCCGTGGTCAGTGTGTGACAGTGCCCCGTGTTCAGTGTGTGACAGTGCCCGTGTTCAGTGTGTGTGACAGTGCCCCGTGTTCAGTGTGTGACAGTGCCCCGTGTTTAGTGTGTGTGACAGTGCCCCGTGTTCAGTGTGTGACAGTGCCCGTGTTCAGTGTGTGACAGTGTCCCGTGTTCAGTGCTGTGACAGTGCCCCGTGTTCAGTGTGTGACAGTGCCCCGTGTTCAGTGTGTGACAGTGCCCCGTGTTCAGTGTGTGACAGTGCCCGTGTTCAGTGTGTGACAGTGCCCCGTGTTCAGTGTGTGACAGTGCCCCGTGTTCAGTGTGTGTGACAGTGCCCCGTGTTCAGTGTGTGACAGTGCCCCGTGTTCAGTGTGTGTGACAGTGCCCCGTGTTCAGTGTGTGTGACAGTGTCCCGTGTTCAGTGTGTGACAGTGCCCGTGTTCAGTGTGTGACAGTGCCCCGTGTTCAGTGTGTGTGACAGTGCCCCGTGTTCAGTGTGTGACAGTGCCCTGTGTTCAGTGTGTGTGACAGTGCCCCGTGTTCAGTGTGTGTGACAGTGCCCCGTGGTCAGTGTGTGACAGTGCCCCGTGTTAGTGTGTGTGACAGTGCCCCGTGTTCAGTGTGTGACAGTGCCCCGTGTTTAGTGTGTGTGACAGTGCCCCGTGTTCAGTGTGTGTGACAGTGCCCCGTGTTTAGTGTGTGTGACAGTGCCCCGTGTTCAGTGTGTGTGACAGTGCCCCGTGTTCAGTGTGTGACAGTGTCCCGTGTTCAGTGTGTGACAGTGCCCCGTGTTTAGTGTGTGTGACAGTGCCCCGTGTTCAGTGTGTGACAGTGCCCCGTGGTCAGTGTGTGACAGTGCCCCGTGTTAGTGTGTGTGACAGTGCCCCGTGTTCAGTGTGTGTGACAGTGCCCCGTGTTCAGTGTGTGACAGTGCCACGTGTTCAGTGTGTGTGACAGTGCCCCGTGTTCAGTGTGTGTGACAGTGCCCTGTGGTCAGTGTGTGACAGTGCCCCGTGTTCAGTGTGTGACAGTGCCCCGTGTTCAGTGTGTGTGACAGTGCCCGTGTTCAGTGTGTGACAGTGCCCCGTGTTCAGTGTGTGTGACAGTGCCCTGTGTTCAGTGTGTGACAGTGCCCCGTGTTCAGTGTGTGTGACAGTGCCCCGTGTTCAGTGTGTGTGACAGTGCCCCGTGGTCAGTGTGTGACAGTGCCCCGTGTTCAGTGTGTGACAGTGCCCTGTGGTCAGTGTGTGACAGTGCCCCGTGTTCAGTGTGTGACAGTGCCCCGTGTTCAGTGTGTGACAGTGCCCTGTGGTCAGTGTGTGACAGTGCCCTGTGTCAGTGTGTGACAGTGCCCCCGTGTTCAGTGTGTGTGACAGTGCCCCGTGTTCAGTGTGTGACAGTGCCCCGTGTTCAGTGTGTGACAGTGCCCCGTGTTCAGTGTGTGACAGTGCCCCGTGTTCAGTGTGTGACAGTGCCCGTGGTCAGTGTGTGACAGTGCCCCGTGTTCAGTGTGTGACAGTGCCCCGTGGTCAGTGTGTGACAGTGCCCCGTGTTCAGTGTGTGACAGTGCCCCGTGTTCAGTGTGTGACAGTGCCCTGTGTTCAGTGTGTGACAGTGCCCCGTGTTCAGGTGTGTGACAGTGCCCCGTGTTCAGTGTGTGACAGTGCCCGTGTTCAGTGTGTGACAGTGCCCTGTGTTCAGTGTGTGACAGTGCCCCGTGTTCAGTGTGTGTGACAGTGCCCCGTGTTCAGTGTGTGACAGTGCCCCGTGTTCAGTGTGTGACAGTGCCCGTGTTCAGTGTGTGACAGTGCCCCGTGTTCAGTGTGTGACAGTGCCCCTGTTCAGTGTGGACAGTGCCCGTGTTCAGTGTGTGTGACAGTGCCCCGTGTTAGTGTGTGTGACAGTGCCCCGTGTTCAGTGTGTGTGACAGTGCCCCGTGTTAGTGTGTGTGACAGTGCCCCGTGTTCAGTGTGTGACAGTGTCCCGTGTTCAGTGTGTGACAGTGCCCCGTGTTCAGTGTGTGACAGTGCCCCGTGTTCAGTGTGTGTGACAGTGCCCCGTGTTCAGTGTGTGACAGTGCCCGTGTTCAGTGTGTGTGACAGTGCCCCGTGTTCAGTGTGTGTGACAGTGCCCCGTGGTCAGTGTGTGACAGTGCCCCGTGTTCAGTGTGTGTGACAGTGCCCCGTGGTCAGTGTGTGACAGTGCCCCGTGTTCAGTGTGTGTGACAGTGCCCCGTGTTCAGTGTGTGTGACAGTGCCCCGTGTTCAGTGTGTGACAGTGACCCGTGTTCAGTGTGTGACAGTGCCCCGTGTTCAGCGTGTGTGACAGTGCCCCGTGTTCAGTGTGTGTGACAGTGCCCTGTGGTCAGTGTGTGACAGTGCCCCGTGTTCAGTGTGTGTGACAGTGCCCCGTGTTCAGTGTGTGTGACAGTGCCCCGTGTTCAGTGTGTGTGACAGTGCCCTGTGTTCAGTGTGTGACAGTGCCCCGTGTTCAGTGTGTGTGACAGTGCCCCGTGTTCAGTGTGTGACAGTGCCCCGTGTTCAGTGTGACAGTGCCCCGTGGTCAGTGTGTGACAGTGCCCCGTGTTCGTGTGTTGACAGTGCCCCCGTGTTCAGTGTGTGTGACAGTGCCCCGTGTTCAGTGTGTGACAGTGCCCCGTGTTCAGTGTGTGACAGTGCCCCGTGTTTCAGGTGTGTGACAGTGCCCGTGTTCAGTGTGTGACAGTGCCCCGTGTTCAGGTGTGTGACAGTGCCCCGTGTTCAGTGTGTGTGACAGTGCCCGTGTTCAGTGTGTGTGACAGTGCCCCGTGTTCAGTGTGTGACAGTGCCCGTGTTCAGTGTGTGACAGTGCCCGTGTTCAGTGTGTGACAGTGCCCCGTGTTCAGTGTGTGACAGTGCCCGTGTTCAGGTGTGTGACAGTTCCCGTGTTCAGTGTGTGACAGTGGCCCCGTGTCAGTGTGTAGTCGCCGACAGTGCCCCGTGTTCAGTGTGTGTGACAGTGCCCCGAGGTTCAGTGTGTGACAGTGCCCTGTGTTCAGTGTGTGTGACAGTGCCCCGTGTTCAGTGTGTGACAGTGCCCCGTGTTCAGTGTGTGACAGTGCACCGTGTTCAGTGTGTGTGACAGTGCCACGTGTATCAGTGTGTGACAGTGCCCCGTGTTCAGTGTGTGACAGTGCCCCGTGTTCAGTGTGTGTGACAGTGCCCCGTGTTCAGTGTGTGTGACAGTGCCCGTGTTCAGTGTGTGTGACAGTGCCCCGTGATCAGTGTGTGTGACAGTGCCCGTGGTCAGTGTGTGTGACAGTGCCCCGTGGTCAGTGTGTGTGACAGTGCCCCGTGTTCAGTGTGTGTGACAGTGCCCCGTGTTCAGTGTGTGTGACAGTGCCCCGTGTTCAGTGTGTGTGACAGTGCCCCGTGTCCGAGTGTGTGACAGTGCCCGTGTTCAGTGTGTGACAGTGCCCGTGTTCAGTGTTGTGACAGTGCCCCGTGTTCAGTGTGTGACAGTGCCCTGTGTTCAGTGTGTGACAGTGCCCCGTGTTCAGTGTGTGTGACAGTGCCCCGTGTTCAGTGTGTGACAGTGCCCCGTGTTCAGTGTGTGACAGTGCCCCGTGTTCAGTGTGTGTGACAGTGCCCCGTGTTCAGTGTGTGTGACAGTGCCCCGTGGTCAGTGTGTGTGACAGTGCCCTGTGGTCAGTGTGTGTGACAGTGCCCTGTGGTCAGTGTGTGTGACAGTGCCCTGTGGTCAGTGTGTGTGACAGTGCCCCGTGTTCAGTGTGTGTGACAGTGCCCCGTGTTCAGTGTGTGTGACAGTGTCCGGTGTTCAGTGTGTGACAGTGCCCCGTGTTCAGTGTGTGTGACAGTGCCCTGTGGTCGGTGTGTGTGACAGTGCCCTGTGGTCAGTGTGTGTGACAGTGCCCCGTGTTCAGTGTGTGTGACAGTGCCCTGTGGTCGGTGTGTGTGACAGTGCCCTGTGGTCAGTGTGTGTGACAGTGCCCCGTGTTCAGTGTGTGTGACAGTGCCCCGTGTTCAGTGTGTGACAGTGCCCTGTGGTCAGTGTGTGACAGTGCCCCGTGTTCAGTGTGTGACAGTGCCCCGTGTTCAGTGTGTGACAGTGCCCCGTGTTCAGTGTGTGACAGTGCCCCGTGTTCAGTGTGTGACAGTGCCCCGTGTTCAGTGTGTGGACAGTGCCCCGTGTTCAGTGTGTGTGACAGTGCCCCGTGTTCAGTGTGTGACAGTGCCCCGTGTTCAGTGTGTGACAGTGCCCCGTGTTCAGTGTGTGTGACAGTGCCCCGTGTTCAGTGTGTGACAGTGCCCCGTGTTCAGTGTGTGACAGTGCCCCGTGTTCAGTGTGTGTGACAGTGCCCCGTGTTCAGTGTGTGACAGTGCCCCGTGTTCAGTGTGTGTGACAGTGCCCCGTGTTCAGTGTGTGTGACAGTGCCCCGTGTTCAGTGTGTGTGACAGTGCCCCGTGTTCAGTGTGACAGTGCCCCGTGTTCAGTGTGTGTCAGTGCCCCGTGTTCAGTGTGTGTGACAGTGCCCCGTGTTCAGTGTGTGACAGTGCCCCGTGTTCAGTGTGTGACAGTGCCCCGTGTTCAGTGTGTGACAGTGCCCCGTGTTCAGTGTGTGACAGTGCCCCGTGGTCAGTGTGTGACAGTGCCCCGTGGTCAGTGTGTGACAGTGCCCCGTGTTCAGTGTGTGACAGTGCCCTGTGGTCAGTGTGTGACAGTGCCCCGTGGTCAGTGTGTGACAGTGCCCCGTGTTCAGTGTGTGACAGTGCCCCGTGTTCAGTGTGTGACAGTGCCCTGTGTTCAGTGTGTGACAGTGCCCCGTGTTCAGTGTGTGTGACAGTGCCCCGTGTTCAGTGTGTGTGACAGTGCCCCGTGTTCAGTGTGTGTGACAGTGCCCCGTGTTCAGTGTGTGTGACAGTGCCCCGTGTTCAGTGTGTGTGACAGTGCCCTGTGGTCAGTGTGTGACAGTGCCCCGTGTTCAGTGTGTGACAGTGCCCGTGTCAGTGTGTGTGACAGTGCCCCGTGTTCAGTGGTGTGACAGTGCCCTGTGGTCAGTGTGTGACAGTGCCCCGTGTTCAGTGTGTGTGACAGTGCCCCGTGTTCAGTGTGTGACAGTGCCCCGTGTTCAGTGTGTGACAGTGCCCTGTGTTCAGTGTGTGACAGTGCCCCGTGTTTCAGGTGTGTGACAGTGCCCCGTGTTCAGTGGTGTGACAGTGCCCGTGTTCAGTGTGTGACAGTGCCCCGTGTTCAGTGTGTGACAGTGCCCCGTGTTCAGGTGTGTGACAGTGCCCCGTGTTCATGTGTGTGACAGTGCCTGTGGTCAGTGTGTGACAGTGCCCCGTGTTCAGTGTGTGACAGTGCCCCGTGGTCAGTGTGTGACAGTGCCCAGTGTTCAGTGGTGTGACAGTGCCCCTGTGTTCAGTGTGTGACAGTGCCCCGTGTTCAGTGTGTGACAGTGCCCCGTGGTCAGTGTGTGTGACAGTGCCCCGTGTTCAGTGTGTGACAGTGCCCCGTGTTCAGTGTGTGTGACAGTGCCCCGTGTTCAGTGTGTGACAGTGCCCTGTGTTCAGTGTGTGACAGTGCCCCGTGTTCAGTGTGTGTGACAGTGCCCCGTGTTCAGTGTGTGACAGTGCCCTGTGTTCAGTGTGTGACAGTGCCCCGTGTTTAGTGTGTGTGACAGTGCCCCGTGTTCAGTGTGTGACAGTGCCCCGTGTTCAGTGTGTGTGACAGTGCCCCGTGTTCAGTGTGTGACAGTGCCCCGTGTTCAGTGTGTGTGACAGTGCCCCGTGTTCAGTGTGTGACAGTGCCCTGTGTTCAGTGTGTGACAGTGCCCCGTGTTTAGTGTGTGTGACAGTGCCCCGTGTTCAGTGTGTGACAGTGCCCCGTGTTCAGTGTGTGACAGTGTCCCGTGTTCAGTGTGTGACAGTGCCCTGTGTTTAGTGTGTGTGACAGTGCCCCGTGTTCAGTGTGTGACAGTGCCCCGTGTTCAGTGTGTGACAGTGCCCTGTGTTCAGTGTGTGACAGTGCCCCGTGTTCTGTGTGTGACAGTGCCCCGTGTTCAGTGTGTGACAGTGCCCGTGTTCAGTGTGTGGACAGTGCCCGTGTTCAGTGTGTGACAGTGCCCCGTGTTCAGTGTGTGACAGTGCCCCGTGTTCAGTGTGTGACAGTGCCCCGTGTTCAGTGTGTGACAGTGCCCCGTGTTCAGTGTGTGACAGTGCCCCGTGTTCAGTGTGTGTGACAGTGCCCCGTGTTCAGTGTGTGACAGTGCCCCGTGTTCAGTGTGTGTGACAGTGCCCCGTGTTCAGTGTGTGACAGTGCCCCGTGTTTCAGTGTGTGTGACAGTGCCCCCGTGTTAGTGTGTGTGACAGTGCCCCGTGTTCAGTGTGTGACAGTGACCCGTGTTCAGTGTGTGACAGTGCCCCGTGTTCTAGTGTGTGTGACAGTGCCCCGTGTTCAGTGTGTGTGACAGTGCCCCGTGTTCAGTGTGTGACAGTGCCCCGTGTTCAGTGTGTGACAGTGCCCTGTGGTCAGTGTGTGACAGTGCCCCGTGTTCAGTGTGTGACAGTGCCCCGTGTTCAGTGTGTGACAGTGCCCTGTGTTCAGTGTGTGACAGTGCCCCGTGTTCAGTGTGTGACAGTGCCCTGTGTTCAGTGTGTGACAGTGCCCCGTGTTCAGTGTGTGACAGTGCCCCGTGTTTCAGTGTGTGTGACAGTGCCCCGTGTTTAGTGTGTGTGACAGTGCCCCGTGTTCAGTGTGTGACAGTGTCCCGTGTTCAGTGTGTGACAGTGCCCCGTGTTCAGTGTGTGACAGTGCCCCGTGTTCAGTGTGTGTGACAGTGCCCCGTGTTCAGTGTGTGACAGTGCCCTGTGTTCAGTGTGTGTGACAGTGCCCCGTGTTCAGTGTGTGTGACAGTGCCCCGTGGTCAGTGTGTGACAGTGCCCCGTGTTTAGTGTGTGTGACAGTGCCCCGTGTTCAGTGTGTGTGACAGTGCCCCGTGTTCATTGTGTGACAGTGCCCGGTGTTCAGTGTGTGACAGTGCCCTGTGTTCAGTGTGTGTGACAGTGCCCCGTGTTCAGTGTGTGACAGTGCCCTGTGTTCAGTGTGTGACAGTGCCCCGTGTTCAGTGTGTGACAGTGCCCCGTGTTCAGTGTGTGTGACAGTGCCCCGTGTTCAGTGTGTGTGACAGTGCCCCGTGTTCAGTGTGTGACAGTGCCCCGTGTTCAGTGTGTGTGACAGTGCCCCGTGTTCAGTGTGTGTGACAGTGCCCCGTGTTCAGTGTGTGACAGTGCCCCGTGTTCAGTGTGTGACAGTGCCCTGTGTTCAGTGTGTGACAGTGCCCCGTGTTCAGTGTGTGTGACAGTGCCCCGTGTTCAGTGTGTGACAGTGCCCCGTGTTCAGTGTGTGACAGTGCCCCGTGTTCAGTGTGTGTGACAGTGCCCTGTGTTCAGTGTGTGACAGTGCCCCGTGTTTAGTGTGTGTGACAGTGCCCGTGTTCAGTGTGTGTGACAGTGCCCCCGTGTTCAGTGTGGTGTGACAGTGGCCCTGTGTTTCAGTGTTGTGACAGTTTTGCCCCTGTGTTCAGTGTGTGTGACAGTGCCAACCGTGGTCGAGTTGTGAACAGTGCCCGTGTTCAGTGTGTGACAGTGCCAGGCCGTGTCAAGTTGTTTGTGTGGACAGTGCCCGTGTTCAGTGTGTGTGACAGTGCCCTCCCCGTGGTCAGTGTGTGACAGTGCCCCGTGTTCAGTGTGGTTGTGACAGTGCCCCCTGTAGTTCAGTGTTGTGACAGTGCCCCGTGGGTCAGGTGTGTGTGACAGTGCCCCGTGTTCCGTGTGTGTACAGTGCCCCGTGTTCAGTGTTGGTGTGACAGTGCCCTGTGTTCAGTGTGTGGGACTGTGCCCCCGTTGGTCAGTGTGTGACAGTGCCCCCCGTGTTCAGTGTTGTGACAGTGCCCCGTGTTCAGTGTTGTGTGACAGTGCCCCGTGTTCAGTGTGTGTACAGTTGCCCTGTGGTCAGTGTGGTGACCAGTGCCCCGTGTTTAGTGTGTGACAGTGCCCCCTGTGGTTAGTGTTGTGACAAGTGCCCCGTGTTCAGTTTGTGTGAGACAGTGGCCCGTGGTCAGTGTGTGACAGTGCCCCGTGTTCAGTGTGTGACAGTGCCCTGTGGTCAGTGTGTGACAGTGCCCCGTGTTCAGTGTGTGTGACAGTGCCCCGTGGTCAGTGTGTGACAGTGCCCCGTGTTCAGTGTGTGACAGTGCCCCGTGGTCAGTGTGTGACAGTGCCCCGTGTCTGTGTGTGACAGTGCCCCGTGTTCAGTGTGTGACAGTGCCCCGTGTTCAGTGTGTGTGACAGTGCCCCGTGTTCAGTGTGTGTGACAGTGCCCCGTGTTCAGTGTGTGACAGTGCCCCGTGTTCAGTGTGTGACAGTGCCCCGTGTTCAGTGTGTGACAGTGCCCCGTGTTCAGTGTGTGACAGTGCCCCGTGTTCAGTGTGTGACAGTGCCCCGTGTTCAGTGTGTGACAGTGCCCCGTGGTCAGTGTGTGACAGTGCCCCGTGGTCAGTGTGTGACAGTGCCCCGTGGTCAGTGTGTGACAGTGCCCCGTGGTCAGTGTGTGACAGTGCCCCGTCGTCTGTGTGTGACAGTGCCCCGTGTTCAGTGTGTGACAGTGCCCCGTGTTCAGTGTGTGTGACAGTGCCCCGTGTTCAGTGTGTGTGACAGTGCCCCGTGTTCAGTGTGTGACAGTGCCCTGTGGTCAGTGTGTGACAGTGCCCTGTGGTCAGTGTGTGACAGTGCCCTGTGGTCAGTGTGTGTGACAGTGCCCTGTGTTCAGTGTGTGTGACAGTGCCCCGTGTTCAGTGTGTGACAGTGCCCTGTGGTCAGTGTGTGACAGTGCCCCGTGGTCAGTGTGTGACAGTGCCCCGTGGTCAGTGTGTGACAGTGCCCCGTGTTCAGTGTGTGTGACAGTGCCCCGTGTTCAGTGTGTGTGACAGTGCCCCGTGTTCAGTGTGTGTGACAGTGCCCCGTGTTCAGTGTGTGTGACAGTGCCCCGTGTTCAGTGTGTGTGACAGTGCCCCGTGTTCAGTGTGTGACAGTGCCCCGTGTTCAGTGTGTGACAGTGCCCCGTGTTCAGTGTGTGTGACAGTGCCCCGTGGTCAGTGTGTGACAGTGCCCCGTGTTCAGTGCTGTGTGACAGTGCCCCCTGTGTTCAAGTGTGTGTGACAGTGCCCCGTGTGTTCAGTGTGTGTGACAGTGCCCCGTGTTCACGCTGTGTGACAGTGCCCCGTGTTTAGTGTAGTGTGACAGTGCCCGTGTTCAGTGTGTGTGACAGTGCCCCGGTGTTCAGTGTGTGTGACAGTGACCCGTGTTCAGTGGTGTGACCGTGCCCCGTGTTTAGTGTGTGTGACAGTGCCCCGTGTTCAGTGGTGTGACAGTGCCCCGTGTTCAGTGTGTGAACAGATGCCCCGTGTTCAGTGTGATGTGACAGTTGCCCCGTGTTCAGTGTGTGTGACAGTGCCCCGTGTACAGTGTGTGACAGTGCCCCGACAGTGTGTGACAGTGCCCGTGTAGTGTGACAGTGCCCGTGTCAGTGTGTGTGACAGTGCCCTGTGTTCAGTGTGTGACAGATTGCCCGTGTTCAGTGTGTGTGACAGTGCCCCCGTGTTCAGTGATTGCCCCCCCCCGAGCCCTGTGTTCAGTGTGTTGACAGTGCCCCGTGTTCAGTGTGTGACCCAGTGCCCCGTTTCCGTGGTGTGACAGTGCCCCGTGTTCCAGTGTGTGTGACAGTGCCTCGTCGTTCAGTGTGTGTGACAGTGCCCCGTGTTCAGTGTGTGTGACCGTGCCACCTGTGTTCAGTGTGTGACAGTGGCCCCGTGTTCAGTGTGTGACAGTGCCCGTGTTCAGTGGTGTGTGACAGTGCCCCGTGTTCACACCGCTGTCGGTGTGACAGTGCCCCGTGGTCAGTGTGTGACAGTGCCCCGTGTTCAGTGGTGTGACAGTGCCCGTCCGTGTTCAGTGTGACCTGGCCCCGTGTTCAGTTGTGTGACAGTGCCCCGTGATCAGTGCCTGTGACAGTGCACCCGTGTTCAGTGTGTGACAGTGCCCCGTCGTTCATGTGTGTGTGCCGGTGCCCCGCTGGTTCAGTGTGTGACCAGTGGCCCCGTGTTCAGTGTGTGACAGTGCCCCGTTGTTCACGTAAGTGTGACAGTTGCCCCCGTGTTCAGTAGTGTGACAGTGCCCCGTGTTCGGTGTGTGACAGTGCCCCGTGTTCAGTGTGTGACAGTGCCCCTGTGTTCAGTGTGTGTGACAGTGCCCCGTGTTCAGTGTGTGACAGTGCCCCTGTGTTCAGTGTGTGACAGTGCCCCGTGTTCAGTGTGTGTGACAGTGCCCCGTGTTCAGTGTGTGTGACAGTGCCCCGTGTTCAGTGGTGTGACAGTGCCCCGTGTTCAGTGTGTGTGACAGTGCCCCTGTGTTCAGTGTGTGTGACAGTGCCCCGTGTTCAGTGTGTGACAGTGCCCCGTGTTCAGTGTGTGACAGTGCCCCGTGTTCAGTGTGTGTGACAGTGCCCCGTGTTCAGTGTGTGTGACAGTGCCCGTGTTCAGTGTGTGTGACAGTGCCCCGTGTTCAGTGTGTGACAGTGCCCCTGTGGTCAGTGTGTGTGACAGTGCCCTGTGGTCAGTGTGTGTGACAGTGCCCCGTGTTCAGTGTGTGACAGTGCCCCGTGTTCAGTGTGTGACAGTGCCCCGTGTTCAGTGTGTGTGACAGTGCCCCGTGTTCAGTGTGTGACCAGTGGCCCCGTGTGTTCAGTGTGTGTGACAGTTGCCCCGTGTTTCAGGTGTGTGACAGTGCCCCTGTGGACTAGTGGGTTGACAGTGCCCCGTCGTTCAGTGTGTGTGACAGTGCCCCGTGTGTTCAGTGTGTGACAGTGCCCAGTGTTCAGTGTGTGACAGTGCCCTGCCTGTGTTCAGTGTGTGGACAGTGGCCACGTGTTCAGTGTTGTGTCAGTGCCCCGTGGTCAGTGTGTGTGACAGTGCCATGTCAGTGTGTGACAGTGCCCGTTGTTCAGTGTGAGTGACAGTCCCCGTGTTCAGTGTGTGACAGTGCCCGTGTTCAGTGTGTGACAGTGCCCCCGTGTTCAGTGTGTGTGACAGTGTGCCCCCGTGTTCAGTGTGTGACAGTGCCCCGTGTTTCAGTGTGAGTGACAGTGCCCCGTGTTTAGCTGTGTGTGACAGTGCCCGTGTTCAGTGAGTGACAGTGCCCCGTGTTCAGTGTGTGTGACCAGTGCCCCGTGGTTCAGTGTGTGTGACAGTGCCCCGTGTTTCAGTGTGTGTGACAGTGCCCCGTGTTCAGTGTGTGACAGTGCCCCGTGGTCAGTGTGTGACAGTGCCCCGTGTTCAGTGTGTGACAGTGCCCCGTGTTCAGTGTGTGACAGTGCCCTGTGTTCAGTGTGTGACAGTGCCCCGTGTTCAGTGTGTGACAGTGCCCCGTGTTCAGTGTGTGTGACAGTGCCCCGTGTTCAGTGTGTGACAGTGCCCTGTGTTCAGTGTGTGACAGTGCCCCGTGTTTAGTGTGTGTGACAGTGCCCCGTGTTCAGTGTGTGACAGTGCCCCGTGTTCAGTGTGTGTGACAGTGCCCCGTGTTCAGTGTGTGTGACAGTGCCCCGTGTTCAGTGTGTGACAGTGTCCCGTGTTCAGTGTGTGACAGTGCCCCGTGTTCAGTGTGTGACAGTGCCCCGTGTTCAGTGTGTGTGACAGTGCCCCGTGTTCAGTGTGTGTGACAGTGCCCCGTGTTCAGTGTGTGTGACAGTGCCCCGTGTTCAGTGTGTGTGACAGTGCCCCGTGTTCAGTGTGTGACAGTGCCCTGTGGTCAGTGTGTGACAGTGCCCCGTGTTCAGTGTGTGACAGTGCCCCGTGTTCAGTGTGTGTGACAGTGCCCCGTGTTCAGTGTGTGTGACAGTGCCCCGTGTTCAGTGTGTGACAGTGCCCCGTGTTCAGTGTGTGACAGTGCCCCGTGTTCAGTGTGTGTGACAGTGCCCCGTGGTCAGTGTGTGACAGTGCCCCGTGTTCAGTGTGTGTGACAGTACCCCGTGTTCAGTGTGTGACAGTGCCCCGTGTTCAGTGTGTGACAGTGCCCCGTGTTCAGTGTGTGTGACAGTGCCCCGTGTTCAGTGTGTGACAGTGCCCCGTGTTCAGTGTGTGTGACAGTGTCCCGTGTTCAGTGTGTGACAGTGCCCTGTGTTCAGTGTGTGACAGTGCCCCGTGTTCAGTGTGTGTGACAGTGCCCCGTGTTCAGTGTGTGACAGTGCCCCGTGTTCAGTGTGTGTGACAGTGCCCCGTGTTCAGTGTGTGTGACAGTGCCCCGTGGTCAGTGTGTGACAGTGCCCCGTGTTCAGTGTGTGTGACAGTGCCCTGTGGTCAGTGTGTGTGACAGTGCCCTGTGGTCAGTGTGTGTGACAGTGCCCCGTGTTCAGTGTGTGTGACAGTGCCCCGTGTTCAGTGTGTGACAGTGCCCTGTGGTCAGTGTGTGACAGTGCCCCGTGTTCAGTGTGTGACAGTGCCCCGTGTTCAGTGTGTGTGACAGTGCCCCGTGTTCAGTGTGTGACAGTGCCCCGTGTTCAGTGTGTGACAGTGCCCCGTGTTCAGTGTGTGTGACAGTGCCCCGTGTTCAGTGTGTGTGACAGTGCCCCGTGTTCAGTGTGTGTGACAGTGCCCCGTGTTCAGTGTGTGTGACAGTGCCCCGTGTTCAGTGTGTGTGACAGTGCCCCGTGTTCAGTGTGACAGTGCCCCGTGTTCAGTGTGTGACAGTGCCCCGTGTTCAGTGTGTGACAGTGCCCCGTGTTCAGTGTGTGACAGTGCCCCGTGTTCAGTGTGTGACAGTGCCCCGTGTTCAGTGTGTGACAGTTGCCCCGTGTTCAGTGTGTGACAGTGCCCCCGTGTTCAGTGTTGTGACAGTGCCCCGTGTTCAGTGTGTAGACAGTTGCCCCGTGTTCAGTGTGTGACAGTGCCCGTGTTCAGTGTGAGACAGTGCCCCCGTGTTCAGTGTGTGGACAGTGCCCGTGTTCAGTGTGTGTGACAGTGCCCCCGTGTTCAGTGTGTGACAGTGCCCTGTGTTCAGTGTGTGACAGTGCCCCGTGTTCAGTGTGTGACAGTGCCCCGTGTTCAGTGTGTGTGACAGTGCCCCGTGTTCAGTGTGTGGACAGTGCCCCGTGTTCAGTGTGTGACAGTGCCCCGTGTTCAGTGTGTGACAGTGCCCGTGTTCAGTGTGTGTGACAGTGCCCCGTGTTCAGTGTGTGACAGTGCCCCGTGTTCAGTGTGTGACAGTGCCCGTGTTCAGTGTGTGTGACAGTGCCCCGTGTTCAGTGTGATGTGACAGTGCCCGTGTTCCAGTGGTCAGTGTGTGACAGTGCCCCTGTGTTCAGTGTGTGACAGTGCCCCGTGTTCAGTGTGTGACAGTGCCCCGTGTTCAGTGTGTGACAGTGCCCCGTGTTCAGTGTGTGTGACAGTGCCCCGTGTTCAGTGTGTGACAGTGCCCCGTGTTCAGTGTGTGACAGTGCCCCGTGTTCAGTGTGTGACAGTGCCCGTGTTCAGTGTGTGACAGTGCCCCGTGTTCAGTGTGTGACAGTGCCCCGTGTTCAGTGTGTGACAGTGCCCCGTGTTCAGTGTGTGTGACAGTGCCCCGTGTTCAGTGTGTGTGACAGTGCCCTGTGTTCAGTGTTGTGACAGTGCCCCCGTGTTCAGTGTGTGACAGTGCCCCGTGTTCAGTGTGTGACAGTGCCCCGTGTTCTAGTGTGTGGACAGTGCCCGTGTTCAGTGTGTGACAGTGCCCCGTGTTCAGTGTGTGGACAGTGCCCGTGTTCAGGTGTGTGACAGTGCCCCTGTGTTCAGTGTGTGGACAGTGCCCCGTGTTCAGTGTGTGACAGTGCCCCGTGTTCAGTGTGTGACAGTGCCCCGTGTTCAGTGTGTGTGACAGTGCCCCGTGTTCAGTGTGTGACAGTGCCCCGTGTTCAGTGTGTGTGACAGTGCCCCGTGTTCAGTGTGTGTGACAGTGCCCCGTGTTCAGTGTGTGTGACAGTGCCCCGTGTTCAGTGGTGTGACAGTGCCCCGTGTTCAGTGTGTGACAGTGCCCCGTGTTCAGTGTGTGACAGTGCCCCGTGTTCAGTGCCCCGTGGTCTGAGTGTGTGACATGTGCCCACGTGTTCAGTGTGATGACAGTGCCCCGTGATCAGGTGTGAGCACAGTGCCCCGTGGTTCAGTGTGTGACAGTGCCCCGTGTTTCAAGGGTGCTGTGACGGTGCCCCCGTGTTCAGTGTGCTTACATGTGCCCCTGTGAGTCAGTGTGTGACAGTGCCCTGTGTTCAGTGTGTGACAGTGCTCCCCATCGTGTTCAGTGTGTGACAAGTGCCCCTGTGGTTCGGTGTGTGACAGTGCCCCGTGTTACAGTGTGGTGACAGTGCCCGTGTTCAGTGTGTGACAGTGCCCCGTGTCAGTGTGTGACATTGCCCTGTGTTCAGTGTGTGACAGTGCCCCGAGTTCAGAGTGTGTGACAGTGCCCGTGTTTCAGTGTAGTGTGACAGTGCCCCTGTGTTCAGTGTGTGTGACAGTGCCCCCGTGTTCAGTGTGTGACAGTGCCCCTGTGTTCAGTGTGTGTGACAGTGCCCCGATGTTCAGTGTTTGACAGTGCCCTCGTGGTCCGTGTGCTGACAGTGCCCCCGTGCTTCAGTGTGTGACAGTGCCCCGTGTTCAGTGTGTGACAGTTGCACCCGTTTTCAGTGTGTGACAGTGCCCCTGTGTTCATTGTGTGACAGTGCCCCTGTGTTCAGTGGTGTGACAGGTGCCCCTGTGTTCAGCCCCCCCCACCCAAATGTGTGACAGTGCCCCGTGCTTCAGTGTGTGTGACAGTGCCCCTGTGTTCAGTGTGTGACAAGTGCCCCTAGTTCAGTGCTTGTGAACAGTGTCCCATGTTCAGTGTGTGACAGTGCCCGTGTTCAGTGTGTGTGACAGTGCCCCGTGTTCAGTGTGTGACAGTGCCCCGTGTTCAGTGTGTGACAGTGCCCCGTGTTCAGTGTGTGACAGTGCCCCGTGTTCAGTGTGTGACAGTGCCCGTGTTCAGTGTGTGACAGTGCCCCGTGTTCAGTGTGTGACAGTGCCCCGTGTTCAGTGTGTGACAGTGCCCCGTGTTCAGTGTGTGTGACAGTGCCCCGTGTTCAGTGTGTGTGACAGTGCCCCGTGTTCAGTGTGTGACAGTGCCCCGTGTTCAGTGTGTGACAGTGCCCCGTGTTCAGTGTGTGACAGTGCCCCGTGTTCAGTGTGTGACAGTGCCCCGTGTTCAGTGTGTGTGACAGTGCCCCGTGTTCAGTGTGTGTGACAGTGCCCCGTGTTCAGTGTGTGACAGTGCCCCGTGTTCAGTGTGTGACAGTGCCCCGTGTTCAGTGTGTGACAGTGCCCCGTGTTCAGTGTGTGACAGTGCCCCGTGTTCAGTGTGTGACAGTGCCCCGTGTTCAGTGTGTGACAGTGCCCCGTGTCAGTGTGTGCAGTGCCCCGTGTTCAGTGTGTGTGACAGTGCCCGTGTACAGTGTGTGTGACAGTGCCCCTGTGTTCCAGTGTGGTGTGCAGTGCCCCGTGTTCCAGTGTGTGTGCAGTGCCCGTGTCAGTGTGTGCAAAGCCGTGTCAGTGGTTGACAGTGCCCCGTGTTCATGTGTGTGACAGTGCCCCGTGTTCAGTGTGTGACAGTGCCCCCGTGTTCTAGTCGTGTGTGACAGTGCCCCGTGTTCACGTGTGTGACAGTGCCCCGTGTTCAGTGTTGTGACAGTGCCCCCGTTTCAGTGTGTGACAGTGCCCTCGTGTTCAGTGTGTGACATTGCCCCGTGTTCAGTGTAGTGACAGTGCCCCGTGTTCAGTGTGTGGCCAGTGCCCCGTGTCAGTGTGTGACAGTGCCCCGTGTTCAGTGTGTGACAGTGCCCCGATCAGTGTGTCAGTTTGTGATCAGTGAGCAGTGCCCCGTGTTCAGTGTGTGTGACAGTGCCCCGTGTTCAGTAGTGTGGGACGGTGCCCCTGTGTTCAGTAGTGTGTGACATTGCCCTGTGTTCAGTGTGTGACAGTGCCCCGTGTTCAGTGTGTGTGACAGTGCCCGTGTTCAGTGTGTTGTGACAGTGCCCCGTGTTCAGTGTTGTGACAGTGCCCCGTGTTCAGTGTGTGACAGTGCCCCGTGTTCAGTGTGTGTGACAGTGCCCCGTGGTCAGTGTGTGACAGTGCCCCGTGTTCAGTGTGTGTGACAGTGCCCCGTGTTCAGTGTGTGTGACAGTGCCCCGTGTTCAGTGTGTGACAGTGCCCCGTGTTCAGTGTGTGACAGTGCCCCGTGTTCAGTGTGTGACAGTGCCCCGTGTTCAGTGTGTGACAGTGCCCCGTGTTCAGTGTGTGACAGTGCCCTGTGTTCAGTGTGTGACAGTGCCCCGTGTTCGGTGTGTGACAGTGCCCCGTGTTCAGTGTGTGACAGTGCCCCGTGTTCAGTGTGTGTGACAGTGCCCCGTGTTCAGTGTGTGACAGTGCCCCGTGTTCAGTGTGTGTGACAGTGCCCTGTGGTCAGTGTGTGACAGTGCCCCGTGTTCAGTGTGTGACAGTGCCCCGTGTTCAGTGTGTGACAGTGCCCCATGTTCAGTGTGTGACAGTGCCCTGTGGTCAGTGTGTGACAGTGCCCCGTGTTCAGTGTGTGACAGTGCCGTCAGGGCGTTGTCAGTGTGTGACAGTGCCCGTGGTCAGTGTGTGACAGTGCCCCGAGTTCAGTGTGTGACAGTGCCCCGTGTTCAGTGTGTGACAGTGCCCCGTGTTCAGTGTGTGACAGTGCCCCGTGTTCAGTGTGTGTGACAGTGCCCCGTGTTCAGGTGTGTGTGACAGTGCCCCGTGTTCAGTGTGTGACAGTGCCCCGTGTTCAGTGTGTGTCAGTGCCCCGTGTTCAGGTGTGTGACAGTGCCCCGTGGTCAGTGTGTGACAGTGCCCGTGTTCAGTGTGTGACAGTGCCCGTGTTCAGTGTGTGACAGTGCCCCGTGTTCAGTTGTGTGACAGTGCCCCGTGTTCAGTGTGTGACAGTGCCCCGTGTTCAGTGTGTGTGACAGTGACCCGTGTTCAGTGTGTGACAGTGCCCCGTGTTCAGTGTGTGACAGTGCCCCGTGGTTCAGTGTGTGACAGTGCCCTGTGTTCAGTGTGTGTGACAGTGCCCGTGTTTCAGTGTGTGACAGTGCCCGTGTTCAGTGTGTGACAGTGCCCCGTGTTCAGTGTGTGTGACAGTGCCCCGTGTTCAGTGTGTGACAGTGCCCCGTGTTCAGTGTGTGACAGTGCCCCTGTGGTCAGTGTGTGTGACAGTGCCCCGTGTTCAGTGTGTGACAGTGCCCCGTGTTCAGTGTGTGACAGTGCCCTGTGTTCAGTGTGTGACAGTGCCCCGTGTTCAGTGTGTGACAGTGCCCTGTGTTCAGTGTGTGTGACAGTGCCCCGTGTTCAGTGTGTGACAGTGCCCTGTGGTCAGTGTGTGTGACAGTGCCCCGTGTTCAGTGTGTGACAGTGCCCCGTGTTCAGTGTGTGACAGTGCCCCGTGTTCAGTGTGTGTGACAGTGCCCCGTGTTCAGTGTGTGACAGTGCCCCGTGTTCAGTGTGTGACAGTGCCCCGTGTTCAGTGTGTGTGACAGTGCCCCGTGTTCAGTGTGTGACAGTGCCCCGTGTTCAGTGTGTGGACAGTGCCCCGTGTTCAGTGTGTGTGACAGTGCCCCGTGTTCAGTGTGTGACAGTGCCCGTGTTCAGTGTGTGTGACAGTGCCCCGTGTTCATTGCTGTGCCATTGTGTGACAGTGCCCCGTGTTCAGTGTGTGACAGTGCCCCGTGGTCAGTGTGTGACAGTGCCCCGTGTTCAGTGTGTGACAGTGCCCCGTGTTCATTGTGTGACAGTGCCCCGTGTTCAGTGTGTGACAGTGCCCCGTGTTCAGTGGTGTGACAGTGCCCCGTGTTCAGTGTGTGACAGTGCCCCGTGGTCAGTGTGTGACAGTGCCCCGTGTTCAGTGTGTGACAGTGTCCCGTGTTCAGTGTGTGACAGTGCCCCGTGTTCAGTGGTGTGACAGTGCCCCGTGTCAGTGTGTGACAGTGCCCCGTGTTCAGTGTGTGACAGTGCCCCGTGGTCAGTGTGTGACAGTGCCCCGTGTTCAGTGTGTGTGACAGTGCCCCGTGTTCATTGTGTGACAGTGCCCCGTGTTCAGTGTGTGACAGTGCCCCGTGTTCAGTGTGTGTGACAGTGCCCCGTGTTCAGTGTGTGACAGTGCCCTGTGGTCAGTGTGTGACAGTGCCCCATGTTCAGTGTGTGACAGTGTCCCGTGTTCAGTGTGTGACAGTGCCCCGTGTTCAGTGTGTGACAGTGCCCCGTGGTCAGTGTGTGACAGTGCCCCGTGTTCAGTGTGTGACAGTGCCCCGTGTTCAGTGTGTGACAGTGCCCGTGTTCAGTGTGTGACAGTGCCCCGTGTTCAGTGTGTGTGACAGTGCCCCGTGTTCAGTGTGTGACAGTGCCCCGTGTTCAGTGTGTGACAGTGCCCCGTGTTCAGTGTGTGACAGTGCCCCGTGTTCAGTGTGTGACAGTGCCCCGTGTTCAGTGTGTGACAGTGCCCCGTGTTCAGTGTGTGACAGTGCCCCGTGTTCAGTGTGTGTGACAGTGCCCCGTGTTCAGTGTGTGACAGTGCCCCGTGTTCAGTGTGTGACAGTGCCCCGTGTTCAGTGTGTGACAGTGCCCCGTGTTCAGTGTGTGACAGTGCCCGTGTTCAGTGTGTGACAGTGCCCCGTGTTCAGTGTGTGACAGTGCCCCGTGTTCAGTGTGTGACAGTGCCCCGTGTTCAGTGTGTGTGACAGTGCCCCGTGTTCAGTGTGTGACAGTGCCCGTGTTCAGTGTGTGTGACAGTGCCCCGTGTTCAGTGTGTGACAGTGCCCCGTGTTCAGTGTGTGACAGTGCCCGTGTCAGTGTGTGACAGTGCCCGTGTTCAGTGTGTGACAGTGCCCCGTGTTCAGTGTGTGTGACAGTGCCCCGTGTTCAGTGTGTGACAGTGCCCCGTGTTCAGTGTGTGACAGTGCCCCGTGTTCAGTGTGTGACAGTGCCCGTGTTCAGTGTGTGACAGTGCCCCGTGTTCAGTGTGTGTGACAGTGCCCGTGTTCAGTGTTGTGACAGTGCCCCGTGTTCAGTGTGTGACAGTGCCCCGTGGTCAGTGTGTGACAGTGCCCTGTGTTCAGTGTGTGTGACAGTGCCCCGTGTTCAGTGTGTGACAGTGCCCCGTGTTCAGTTTGTGTGACAGTGCCCCGTGTTCAGTGTGTGACAGTGCCCCGTGGTCAGTGTGTGACAGTGCCCCGTGTTCAGTGTGTGACCGTGCCCTGTGGTCAGTGTGTGACAGTGCCCCGTGTTCAGTGTGTGACAGTGCCCTGTGGTCAGTGTGTGACAGTGCCCCGTGTTCAGAGTGTGACAGTGCCCTGTGGTCAGTGTGTGACAGTGCCCCGTGTTCAGTGTGTGTGACAGTGCCCCGTGGTCAGTGTGTGACAGTGCCCTGTGGTCAGTGTGTGACAGTGCCCTGTGGTCAGTGTGTGACAGTGCCCCGTGTTCAGTGTGTGACCGTGCCCTGTGGTCAGTGTGTGACAGTGCCCCGTGTTCAGTGTGTGACAGTGCCCCGTGTTCAGTGTGTGTGACAGTGCCCTGTGGTCAGTGTGTGACAGTGCCCTGTGGTCAGTGTGTGACAGTGCCCCGTGTTCAGTGTGTGACAGTGCCCTGTGGTCAGTGTGTGACAGTGCCCTGTGGTCAGTGTGTGACAGTGCCCCGTGTTCAGTGTGTGACAGTGCCCCGTGTTGAGTGTGTGACCGTGCCCTGTGGTCAGTGTGTGACCGTGCCCTGTGGTCAGTGTGTGACAGTGCCCCGTGGTCAGTGTGTGACAGTGCTCCGTGTTCAGTGTGTGACAGTGCTCTGTGGTCAGTGTGTGACAGTGCCCCGTGGTCAGTGTGTGACCGTGCCCTGTGGTCAGTGTGTGACCGTGCCCTGTGGTCAGTGTGTGACAGTGCCCTGTGGTCAGTGTGTGACAGTGCCCCGTGTTCAGTGTGTGACCGTGCCCTGTGGTCAGTGTGTGACCGTGCCCTGTGGTCAGTGTGTGACAGTGCCCCGTGGTCAGTGTGTGACCGTGCCCTGTGGTCAGTGTGTGACAGTGCCCCGTGTTCAGTGTGTGACCGTGCCCTGTGGTCAGTGTGTGACAGTGCCCCGTGGTCAGTGTGTGACAGTGCCCCGTGGTCAGTGTGTGACAGTGCCCTGTGGTCAGTGTGTGACAGTGCTCCGTGGTCAGTGTGTGACAGTGCCCTGTGGTCAGTGTGTGACCGTGCCCTGTGGTCAGTGTGTGACAGTGCCCCCATGCTGTCCCTGTTGCTGACCTCCTCTGTTCACTCTGCTTCAGAACCCGTATTCTTTCTCTCTTGCAGTTTCGCACTCTTGTGTCTGATGTGAACTTTCTGTGGGAGAGCATTAATTGCTCTGTGTTGGTTGTGTACAGGATGTGAGTTCAGGCCTCTTTTCATGTTGCTCTTTGTTTGTGTTTAAGGCCTCCCCTGATTTTAGTGGGGATGAATGAACCGGATCTGAAGCATGGTGTACAGTCTGGTGGGATCAGGGTGCTGGGTGTGTGTTTCACACAGATGCAGCCGCTCGCCCTCCCTGTGCTGCTTGTTGTGACCGGGGATCCTCTCGGTGCCAGGCGCCTGCTGGGGTTGGACGGTAAACTGAGAACTCTCTGCGAGTCAAGGGTTGTAACCGTGTAATTTCACTGCAAAACGATTTGCCACACCTCAGCGCTGTGTCCAGATTCCTGCCCAGCTGCTGCTTGCTGCATCTCTGAGGTTGGGACTAAAAGGGAACTGGGACCAGCCACAGGGCTGCTCAAAACAGATGGCGGGGAAGCGAAAGTGCCTGGAGGGGGAGGGGGTGATGGGGGGTGGGAGATGGGAGAGGGCGGGAGGGAGGGAATCTCCTTCAGTCCAGAGGCAGACGGTCGATTGGGGTTCCAGCCGTTGGTTGTGAAGGTGTTTCTGAGGTTGCTGCTCCTGGTGGCCACAGCCCTGATCTCCCCGGGTGAATGGGGTGCTCCGGCACTGCTCACTTACCCCCCTCCCCCGCCCGATACTGAGGGCCAGACGGGAATTTTAAAACGGTAAAATCCGAGTGTCGAGTTTCCCTTGTGTTACTTTAGTGAAACTGTTTCTCTCTTTCGGTTCGCGAAGTTTAAGAATGTTATTAAAATAGTGAAATCTCAACCTTTGAAGTAGCAGGCGGAGGAGTGTGATGCAATGAGTGGAGTGCGCGTCCCATAACTCGGCACTGAGTCATTGCCACAGGTAGAAGAACACAAGGAATTCAGGCCCTGGGCCGTTGTTTGATTATTTGATTGTGTCAGCTCTGGCTCAGTGGGTAGCACTCTCGCCTCTGAGTCAGAAGGTCGTGGGTTCAAGTCCCACTCCAGAGACTTGAGCACAAAAATCTCGGCTGACGCTCCAATGCAGTGCTGAGGGAGCGCTGCACTGTCTGAGGTGCCGTCTTTCGGATGAGACGTTAAACTGAGGCCCCCGTCTGCTCTCTCAGGTGGACGTAAAAGATCCCACGGCACTATTTCGAAGAAGAGCAGGGGAGTTATCCCCGGTGTCCTGGCCAATATTTATCCCTCAATCAACATCACCAAAACAGATTATCTGGTCATTGTCACATTGCTGTTTGTGGGAGCTTGCTGTGCACAAATTGGCTGCAGCGTTTCCCACATTACAACAGTGACTACACTTCAAAAGTACTTCATTGGCTGTAAAGCTCTTTGAGATGTCTGGTGGTCATGAAAGGTGCGATAGAAATGCAAGTCTGTCTTTCTTCTTCTTCTATCATGGTCGCCTCCACCCCGCCCCCTTGCCTTTACCTGTTGCCCTCCTACTGTAAAGGAACACTATTCAGCGATCCTGCACTCCCAGCATGGAACATAAGGACACTGGGCGTGTTGCTTTAGACACTTGCCTTTCCCCTCTTGGATCTGCCTGGACTGACGAGATATCTCCTCTCACTCTGCTGGCTATAAGGCTCCTGTGTAACATGGGTTTGTGCAGTTTCAATCCAATCTCCAGTGGGCTTGGGCCTAGAACACAAAACTGCCACTAATCCATTGCTCATCAACAATGTGACAGGACATGGAAAGGCTAGCAGAATGGGCAGACAAGTGGCAGATGGAATTTAATACAGAGAAGTGTGAGGTGATGCATTTTGGCAGAAGGAACAGGGAGAGGCAATATACACTTAATGGCACAGTTTTAAAGAGTGTGCAGGGACAGAGGGACCTGGGAGTTAATGTGCATAGGTCCCTGAAGGTGGCAGGACATATTGAGAGAGTGGTTAGCAAAGCATATGGGATCTTGGGCTTCATAAATAGAGGTATTGAGTACAAAAGTAGAGAAGTTATGCTGAACCTTTATAAAGCGCTGGTTAGGCCACAACTGGAGTATTGCGTCCAGTTCTGGTCACCACACTTTAGGAAGGATGTGAAGGCCCTTGAGAGGGTGCAGAGGAGATTTACCAGAATGGTTCCGGGGATGAGGGATCTTAGCTACAAGGTCAGGTTGGAGAAGCTGGATTTGTTTTCATTCGAGCAAAGGAGGTTGAGGGGTGATTTGATAGAGGTGTACAAGATTATGACGGGTTTGGATAGGCTAGACGGGGAAAGGCTGTTCCCACTAGTGGATGGTACAAGGACTAGGGGACACAGATTTAAGGTTTTGGGCAAGAGATACAGGGGGGATGTGAGGAAAACCTTTTTTACGCAGCGAGTGGTGCGGACCTGGAACTCGCTGCCGACAGAAGTGGTGGAAGCGGAGACACTCAATGTTTTCAAGGGGAGACTGGATAGGCACTTGAGGGAAATAAACTTGCAGGGCTACGGGGATAGAGCGGGGGAATGGGACTGACTGGATTGCTCTACAGAGAGCCGGCACGGACTCGATGGGCCGAATGGTCTCCTTCTGACCCGTTGTAACTCTATGACTAAGGACCATTGTTGTGAGAAATAGTTAAACGTCACAATGTGGGGTGCTCTTCTGAGAATGGGGGCTGCGGCATATTGCTGGGGCAGTGTAGAGGGAGCTTTTCTCTGCATCGGGCTGTGCTGTACCTGCCCCGGGAGTGCTTGGGGCTGCAGTGGACCTGAAGTGGACTACACTCCACGTGTCAGCACTGACATTCCTTACCCTGATGAGCACAAAAAGAAATTGAAAGAAGAGAACCAGCTGGTCCAATCACCTTTAACCCTAGCCAGCTCAACAAATTGCCCCTGCTGAAAGCAGAACAACACTTGGAAAGAAATTGTGCTTTTGAGACTATGAGACCGGACACATATTTCCTCCTGCTTCAGTAACCTTGGTGGTAATTTTAACCCCCAAAAATGGGTGGGTTTGTTTCAGGTGAGAGGTTAAAATGTTGAAAACCAGAAACAGGAAGCCAAGCCACCTTGAACCCACCCACTTCCGGTTTTTTACAGAGGCAGGACGTGGGGCGGGCGACCAATCCTCTCCCAGGAGGCAGGTCAGTCGTTGAAACCTTTAAACCGGGCTGCCTTCCTCCATTTTCGTGCCTCCATCTTTACAGGGTTTCTATTTTTAAACCATGTTGGCTGGGTTTCCCGAGGCCCGGAAAACCCGGCAGGTAAAAGGAGGCGAGAAAGGCTGGATCCATCAGGTAAGTGCCCTTGTAGCACTGCTTGTGGGCCAGGAGGAGCAGGGGTGTTTTCTCCAGGCCCAACAAGCTTATCCAGTAAACAACCCCCGACCTCCACAGTCTCCCCCCGACCCACCCCCATCACCGACACCCCGCGAACTTCGACCCCCCCCCCCCCCGGCGATCACCCTGATCATCCCAACCACGCTCTGCCCACCACCCCCCACCCCGCAGCGATCTCTACCCCCAGTAACCACTAAACAATACAAAAGCAAATACTGCAGATGTTGGAAATCCGAAATAAAAACAGAAAATGCTGGAAATGCTCAGCAGGTCAGGCAGCACCTGTGGAGAGAGAAACAGAGTTAAGGTTTCAGGTCGATGACCTTTCATCAGAACTGGAAGAAGTTAGAGATCTAACAGGTTTTAAGCAAGTACAGAGGCAGGGGGAGGGGGGAAAGAACAAAAGGGAAGGTCTGTGATAGGGTGGAAGGCAGGAGAGATTAAATGGCAAAAGGGATGATGGTGCGAGGCAAAAGAGGATGATGGGACAAGTAAAGAAACAAAAGATGGGTCTAGAGGAGCTGTAAATGGGAATGGCAGAATCAGCACCTGCAGTCTGAAAAAATAGGGGCAGAGGTTAGGATCTGAAATTGTTGAACTCGATGTTGAGTCCAGAAGGCTGTGAAGTGCCTAATTGAAAGATGAGGTGCTGTTCCTCAAGCTTCCGTTGAGCTTCATTGGAACAGTGTAGGAGGCCGAGGTCAGAGTGGGAGTGAGAGGGAGAATTAAAATGGCAAGCAACCGGAAGCTCAGGGTCATGCTTGCGGACTGAACGGAGGTGTTCCGCAAAGCAATCACTCAATCTGCATTTGGTCTCCCCAATGTGGAGGAGACCACCTCGTGAGCAGCGAACCACTAAACCTACCTGCTACTGGGCTCGACAGGCAGCCAAGCCTGTCAATCAGGCTGGCTTCCGGGCGGGAATCTGCTTTAAAAAAAACAGGCGCGCTGTGGCGTTAGAACTCCACAGTGTTCGCCATAACTCCTGCCCCTAGTCCGAAACCCGGCCCCAGTGACTATCAGGGCCCTTGATTCAATAAGTGATGGTTCGCTCTGCAGACACGGGTCAGAGTCTCAGATGACGAGACTGTCTGGGAAAGTTTTCTCACGGACAGGGGCCGTGGAATGCAAGGGTCCTCCCCGGTGATCCTGTTCAGAATGTTTGGATTGATACAGAATGTTGAGCTACAGCAGCAGCAGACTGTGCTCTTGGCAGTAACACGGAGACCTCGCTCCACTGTTACCAACTCCAGCCATCCTTACCCTGAGCAGAATCTGATTTGGAATTGGCAGTTCAGCCTCATTACATGCACACTCTGCAGCATCTGAAGAATGCAGGGAAAAAATGTTAAATAGCAATATACAGTTTTGCAAATGTCTTTGGAGGGCAAATAGGACAAACAGAACAATAAGAGGCCTGTGCTGGCTGTTTGCTGAAGCAATGCAGAACTAATCCCACTGCTCTCTCCCTGTATCCTCCTCTGCTTCAACTAAAAAGAAAGACTGACTTGCATTTCATGACTTCAGGATGTCCAAAAGCACTTTACAATCAATTTTGAAGTGTAGTCACTATTGTAATGTAGGAAACGCAGCAACCAGGTTGCACACAGCAAGGTCCCACAAACAACAATGTGATAATGACCAGATAATCTGTTTTTTTGTGATGTTGGACACCGAGGAGAACTCCCCTGCTCTTCGAAATAGTGTCATGGGATTTTCTACTGCTTCCTGAGACGGTTTAACGTCTCATCCGAAAGACGGTACCTCCGACAGTGCAGCACTCCCTCAGTTCTGCACTAGAGTGTTAGCCTAGATTTTGTGCTCAAATCTCTGGAGTGGGACGTGAACCCACAACCTTCGGACTCCAAGATGAGAGTGCGACCCATTGGGCCACAGCTGACTACGTCCTGTGGCAAAGCATTCCAGGCTCCAACAACTCTCCATGTAAAGAAATTTCTCCTAATCTCTCAATTCAATCTTAGTTACAATTTTAAATTGATAACCCCTCATCACTGACACCCCCAACCAGAGGAAATCATTTTTCCCCCATTCACCCTATGAAAATTCTACTGAATTTTAAAAACCCCAACTAAATCTCCTCTTAGCTTTTCCTCTTTCAGTGGAAATAGTCCCAGTAGCTCAAGTCTCTCCTCGTAACTATAGTTTCCCATCCCAGGCATCATCCTGGTGAATCTACGCTGCACGCTCTCTATGGCTCTAATGCCCTTTCTATAATGGGGTATCCAAACTGCACACAGCTGTAAGAACACTGGGTTTTGGTATCCTACATAGAAACATAGAAGATAGGAGCAGGAGTAGGCCATTCGGCCCCTCTAGCTGCTCCGCTATTCAATGCGATCATGGCTGATCATCCAAATTCAGAACCCTGTCCCTGCTTTCTCCCCATATCCCTTGATCCCTTTAGCCTTAAGAAATATATCCAACTCCTTCTTGAATATATTTAATGAATTGGCCTCCACTGCCTTCTGCGGTAGAGAATTCCACAGGTTCACCACTCTCTGGGTGAAGAAATTCCTCCTCATTTCTGTCCTAAATTGCTTACCCCTTATCCTTAGACTGTGACCCCTGGTTCTGGACTCCCCCGCCATCGAGAACATCCTTCCTGCATCTAGTCTGTCCAGTCCTTTCAGAATTTTATAAGTTTCAATGAGATCCCCTCTCATTCTTCTAAACTCCAGCGAGTATAAGCCCAATCGACCCAATCTCTCCTCATACGTCATTCCTGCCATCCCAGGTATCAGCCTGGTGAATCTTCGCTGAACTCCTTCCATGGCAAGAACCTCCTTCCTCAGATAAGGCGACCAAAACTGCACACAATACTCAAGATGTGGTCTCACCAAGGCCCTGTACAACTGCAGCAAGACATCCTTGTTCCTGTACTCAAACCCTCTCGCTACAAAGGCCAACATACCATTTGCCTTCTTAACCGCCTGCTGCACCTGCATGCTTACCTTCAGCGACTGGTGCACAAGGACACCCAGGTCTCGTTGCACTTCCCCTATCCCCTATCCCCACTCTATTGCCATTCAGATAATAATCTGCCTTCCTGTTTTTGACACCAAAGTGGATAACCTCGCATTTATCCACGTTATATTGCATCTGCCATGCTTCTGCCCAGTCACCCAACCTGTCCAAATCATCCTGGAGTTTCTCGGCATCCTCCTCACAGCACACGCGCCCACCCAGCTTTGTGTCGTCTGCAAACTTGGAGATATTACATCTAGTTCCCTTGTCTAGATCATTAATATATATTGTGAATAGCTGGGGTCCAAGGACCGATCCCTGCGGTACCCCACTAGTCACTGCCTGCCACTCGGAAAAAGACCCATTTATTCCAACTCTTTGCTTTCTGTCTGCCAACCAGTTCTCTATCCAAGTCAATACCTTGCCCCCAATCCCATGTGCCTGAACTTTACATGCTAATCTCTTATGCGGGACCTTATCGAAAGCCTTTTGAAAGTCCAAATACACCACATCCACTGGTTCTCCCTTATCTATTTTACCAGTTACATCCTCAAAAAATTCCAGTAGATTAGTCAAGCACGATTTACCTTTTGTAAATCCATGTTGACTTTGTCCGATCCTGTCACTGTTTTCCAAGTGCTCTGCTATTACATCTTTTATAATGGACTCTAGCATTTTCCCCACTACCGATGTCAGGCTTACCGGTCTGTAATTCCCCGTTTTCTCTCTACCACCTTTTTTGAATAGTGGGGTAACATTAGCTACCCTCCAATCCATGGGTATTGTTCCAGATTCCATCGAATGTTAGAAGATGATCAGCAATGCATCTACTATTTCTAGGGCCACTTCCTTAAGTACCCTAGGATGTAGATTATCAGTCCCTGGGGATTTATCGGCCTTCAATCCCGCCAATTTCCCTAACACCATTTCCCTACAAATACTGATTTCTTTCAGTTCCTCCCTTTCATCAGACCCTATGTTCCCTGACATCTCTGGGAGGTTATTTGTGTCCTCCTTTGTGAAGACAGAACCAAAATATGTATTTAATTGGTCTGACATTTCTTTGTTCCCCATTATAAGTTCCCCTGATTCTGACGGCAAGGGACCTACGCTTGATTTCACATATCTATAAAAGCTTTTACAGTCAGTTTTTATGTTCCCTGCAAGCTTCCTCTCATATTCTATTTTCCCCTTCTTAATTAATCCCTTTGTCCTCCTTTGTTGCATCCTAAACTGCTCCCAATCCTCAGGTTTACTGCTTTTTCTGGCCAATTTATATGTCCTCTCCTTGGATCTTATGCTATCCCTAATTTCCCTTGTTAGCCACAGTTGAGTCACCTTTTTTGTTTTATTCTTATGCCAAACTGGGATGAACAAATTCTGTAGTTCATCCATGCGGTCTTTGAATGTTTGCCATTGCCTATCCACTGCCAACCCTTTGAGTGACATTCCCCAATCAATCCTACCCAACTCGCGCCTCATACCATCGTAGTTTCCTTTATTTAAATTCAGGACCCTAGTCTCTGAGTCAACTACTTCACTCTCCATCTTAATGAAGAATTCTATCATATTATGATCGCTCCGACCCAAGGGGCCTCGCACAACAAGATTGCTAATTAATCCTTTCTCATTACATAATACCCAGTCTAAGATGGCCTGCTCTCTGGTTGGTTCCTCGACATATTGGTCCAGGAAACCATTCCGTAAACACTCCAGGAATTCCTCCTCCACAGTATTGTTACTAATTTGGTTAGTCCAATCTATATGTAGATTAAAGTCACCCATGATGACTGCTGTGCCCTTATTGCACGCTTCTCTAATTTCTCTTTTAATGCCATCCCCAACCTCCACATTACTGTTTGGAGGTCTATATACCACTCCCACTAACGTTTTCTGCCCCTTGGTATTTCTCAGTTCTACCCATACAGATTCCACATCATCAGAGCTAATATCCTTCCTTACAATTGTGTTAATCCCCTCTTTAACCAGCAATGCTACGCCACCTCCCTTTCCTTTTTGCCTATCTTTCCTGAATATTGAATACCCCTGGATGTTGAGTTCCCAGCCTTGGCCACCCTGGAGCCATGTTTCCGTAATCCCAATCAAATCATATTTGTTTACCTCTATTTGCGCAGCGAATTCATCCACCTTATTCCGAATGCTCCTCGCATTAAGACACAAAGCCTTCAGGCTTGTTTTTTTAACGCTCTTAGACCTATTAGAATTATTATTTACTGTGGCCATGTTTGATTTAAACTGTTGATTCCTCTGACTGCTACTTTTGTTTTTCTCCTTCCTATCTTTTGCTTTTATCCTTGTTTCCCTTTCCTCTCTCTCCCTGCTCAGGTTCCCAACCTCCTGCCATTTTAGTTTAAACCCTCCCCCAGAGCACTAGCAAACACTCCCCCTAGGACATCGGTCCCGGCCCTGCCCAGGTGCAAACCGTCCGGTTTGTACTGGTCCCACCTCCCCCAGAACCGGTTCCAATGTCCCAGGAATTTGAATCCCTCCCCCTTGCACCATTCTTCTAGCCACGTATTCATCTAAAATATCCTTCTATTTTTACTCTGACTAGCACGTGGCACTGGGAGCAATCCGGAGATTACTACCTTTGAGGTCCTATTTTTTAATTTACCTCCTAACTCCCTATATTCAGCTTTTAGGACCTCATCCCCTTTTTTTACCTATATCGTTGGTACCTATATGCACCATGACAACTGGCTGTTCACCCTCCCCTTCCAAAATGTTTTGCAGCCGCTCTGAGACATCCTTGACCCTTGCACCAGGGAGGCAACACACCATCCTGGAGTCTCGTTTGCGGCCGCAGAAACGCATATCTATTCCCCTTACAATAGAATCCCCTATCACTGTAGCTCTACCCCTCTTTTTCCTCCCGTCCTGTGCAGCAGAACCACCCCTGGTGCCAGGAAGTTGGCTGCTGCTGCCTTCCTCTGATAAGCCATCCCCCCCAACAGTATTCAAAGTGGTATATCTGTTTGAGAGGGGGATGTCCACAGGGGACTCCTGTACTACCTGCCTGCGCCTACTACTCTGTCTGTTGGTCACCCATTTCCTTTCTGCCTGTGCATCCTTTGCCTGCGGTGTGACCAACTGCTCAAATGTGATATCCACGATGTCCTCAGCATCGCGAATGGTCCAGTATGTATCCAATCGCAGCTCCAGCGCCGTAATGCATTCTGCCAGTAGCTGTAGCTGGATACACTTCCTGCACACATGGTTGTCAGGGGCACAGGAAGTGTCCCTGAGTTCCCACATAGCGCAAGAGGAGCATACCACGGGGCCGAGCTCTCCTGCCATGACTTACCCTTTAATTAATTCAAATTAAATTAAATCAAATCAATCCCACCAATTACAGTACAGTTAAATGATATACTTAAGGGCCCTGGTTTGCCAACAGTCCCCGCTACACCACAGAGAGCTTAGAAACTACAAACCACAGAGTTTAAGTTTAAAAAGAGAGAAATACTCACCAACCAATCACTTACCTGCTTTCTGGTGACGTCACACTTCGATTACTTTTTACTTCTCTCCCTCCCTCTGAGCTCGGAGATTGGTACGCCTACCTGGTCTCTGCCGCCTCTTTTGAGTCCCGCCGCCGCCGCCTGGTTCCCCGCAGGTCCGCCGCCACTCTGACAAATACAAGCCAAGGAAACAGACAAATCCTTATCCTCCTCGCTTTACTCCTCACTAAAGAACCACCTGGGGTTTACTGCCCGGTGTTAAGTCTGAGTCAGCTCACCAAACCGTCTTACAACACCCATTTTGGATTGAATCTGAGTTCACCTCTCCAATCCTCGATTGGGGCAAGCTACTGAGTTAATGAATTAATCCTTTCTTATCAAAGAATAAGTCTACTAGCAACTGTTTGTTGACTACAAGATCACAACTTAAAGTTAAACATTGAGTATACGAGCAATTAATAGAGGTAATTCGATCTAGTCAAGCTCATCGTGAGGAACAAACAATTAATGGAGTTACTTAGCAAAATGAGTAACAAAGATTTGAAAGTGCTGACATGTTTATTTCCCGCCTGGGAGTTATTTCCTGGACCTAGTTTTCCCAATGGCTTTCTAACACTAGCAAGGACTGTTGTTTATCTACACAGGCCATTATGGCTGAATTAGCTTCGAAGCCGGCATGGTTTTAGGTTGAAGCCGTGTGGTTTGAATTAGATTTGCATCTCAGCAACTTCCCAACTTTCTGTTCCACTTTGACTGGGCGTCTTTTAAGCTGAAACTCCATTGTGAGAACATTTCAGGCAGTTTCCAGGACATTTCCCCAACAAATCTTTAAGCCCACCCTTACGGGCACTTTTCCAGGACTTTGGCGGAAGTTCAGTAGAAACCCCGTTTGCCTGAGTAAAAAGCTATTGGTCTTTTTATGGCTTTAAAATGCACTTGCACTTTCAGGGAATTATGTATTTGAACTCCTATGTCTCTCAGCTTATCCACATCCTTAAGCATTGAGTGTATACTTGTTTATCCTCGTGAAATGTAATACTTCATACTTGTCCGCATTAAACTGCATCTGCCACCTCTCTGCCCGTTCCGTTAACCCTATGTCCTTCTGAAGTCTTTTACATTCCTTTTCACTGTTTTCCAAACCCCAATTCTTTTTGTAACATATCTCCTTATCAAATGTCTTCTGAAAATTCATTGACGTATCTTGTACTGTTGCCCTTTGTAAAATTTCTACCTGATTGGCACAGTACAGTCATTCTAGTTCCACAGGAGCAGGGTGAAGGCTATGATGCATCTCTCTCTCTCTCTCTCTCAAAGAATGTGTTCACAGGAGATGGAGCTCCCTGGTCCTTTACTACCTGCTTGACATAAGACATGGGATGTGGTAGTGCACTCTATGTGTTGTCGTTCCACAGGTGGAGGGTAAAAACTGCAACTGCCACGATGCATCTCTCTTTCTCACACATACATCCAAAGCAGCTGGAAATCGCCAAGGCCCTGGTGAAATGTCCAACTCCAGCCCCAGGCCCACGGCATAAGTGCAGGCCTAGGTGGGGAGCATAAAGCAGGCACATGTAATATTACATGACCAATTCTATAAGTTTAATGATCCTATTGAGAATTGTGTAATTTTATTGTGTGTTTGTTTTGCCCAAGGTGCCCCCCGCCTGAAACCTGATCCCTCTGCTTTCTCTAGTTTCTCTCCTATCTCCCCTCATGCCCGCTCCGAGCTCATCTTGCCCATGAGGCCCACCTCCTGCGCTCTCGACCTTATTCCCACTAAACTGTTGATCACCCAAATTCCCTTCCTGGCCCCTTGCTTGCTAGCATTATAAGTGGTTCCGTCTCCTTAGGTATTGTCCGACTCCTTTTCAGAACCGCCGTCAGCACCTCATCCTCAAAAAACCCACGCTCGACCCCTCTGTGCTTGCAAACTACCGCCCAATCTCCAAGCTCCCTTTCCGCTCCAAAGTCCTTGAACTTGTCGCCTCCCAAATCCGTGCCCATCTTTCCCGCGACTCCATGTTTGAACCCCTCCAATCAGGTTTCTGCCCCTGCCCCAGCACTGAAACAGCCCTAATCATAGTCTCAGATGACATCTTCTGCTGGTTACTGAGTCCTCATTGGTAATTTGTGCTACTTTTTATTTACTCACACCAATTGAATATTTATTTGGTAATTTAACAGATAAATGACTGCCCTTTGGATACGTGGTGACAAAATTAACAGTCACTTGGACAAGTGTGGATTAATTAAGCAAAGCCAACACGGATTTGTCAAAGGCAAATCGTGTTTAACTAACTTGATTGTGTTTTTTGATGAGGTAACAGAGAGCGTTGATGTGGTGTACATGGATTTCCAAAAGGCATTTGATAAAGTGTCACATAATAGGCTTGCCAGCAAAGTTGAATAAAAGGGACAGTGGCAGCATGGATATGAAATTAGCTAAGTGACAGGAAACAGAGAGTAGTGGTGAACGGTTGTTTTTCGGACTGGAGGAAAGTATACAGTGGTGTTCCCCAGGGGTCGGTTCTAGGACCACTGCTTTTCTTGATATATACTAATGACTTGGGTGTACAGGGCACAATTTCAAAATTTGCAGATGACACAAAACTTGGAAGTATAGTGAACAGTGAGGAGGAGAGTGAGACACTTCAGGAACACAGACAGGCTGGTGAAATGGGCAGACACGTGGCAGATGAAATTTAACGCAAAAAAGTGCAAAGTGATACATTTTGGTAGGAAGAACGAGGAGAGGCAATATAAACTGAAGGGTACAACTCTAAAGGGGGTGCATGAACAGAGAGACCTGGGGGTATATGTGCACAAATCGTTGACGGTGGCAGGGCAGGTTGCGAAAGCGGTTTAAAAGCATACGGGATCCTGGGCTTCATAAATAGAGGTATAGAGTACAAAAGCAAGGAAGTTATGATGAACCTTTATAAAACACTGGTTCGACCTCAACTGGAGTATTGTGTCCAATTCTGGGCACCGCACTTTAGGAAGGATGTGAAGGCCTTAGAGAGGGTGCAGAAAAGATTTACAAGAATGGTTCTAGGGATGAGGGACTTCAGTTACGTGGATAGCCTGGAGAAGCTGGGGTTGTTCTACTTAGAGCAGAGAAGATTGAGAGGAGATTTGATAGAGGTGTTCAAAATCATGAGGGGTCCAGACAGAGTCGATAGAGAGAAACTGTTCCCATTGGCAGAAGGATCGAGAACCAGAGGACACAGATTTAAGGTGATTGGCAGAAGAACTAAAGGCGACATGAGGAAAAACTTTTTACACAGCGCGTGGTTAGGATCTGGAATGCAATGCCTGAGAGGGTGGTGGAGGCAGATTCAATCGTGGCTTTCAAAAGCGAATTGGAGGAAAAAAAATTGCAGGGCTACGGGGAAAGGGTGGGGGAGTGGGACTAGCTGACGTGCTCTTGCAGAGAGCCGGCACGGGCTCAACGAGCCAAACGGCCTCCTTATGTGCTGTAACCATTCGATGATTCTAGGGTATCTCTGGGTCCCACTTTCAGGTGTTACACCTTTTAACGCTTTGTAAATGAACCACAGTCTAGGGAGAACAGCACTCAATTGGCAGCTGCCACCTCTGGGTGTGGTGCTCTCCTGTTTATGGCTAATGGTGCTGCACCTCCTCAGATATCTTACCGTTGAAAGGTTAGTCGAGACTCACAGTAGCTCTCAGCACCCATACAGTCACCAGTGCTGTTGGGACTCTGGAGGTCATCAACTTTATACTAGAGAGTGTCATCAACAGTGCTGTCCCAACAGAAAGACACAGTTAAAGGTTCCTTCACCCCACCCTTGGCGGCCTTGCTTTCAGCAGCCTAGGCCCTAAGCTCTAGAATTCCATTCCTAAACCTCTCCGCCTCTCTACCTCTTTCTCCTCCTTTAAGTCGCGCCTTAAAACCTACTTCTTTGACCAAGCTTTTGGTCATCTGCCCTAATATCTCCTTATATGGCTCGGTGTCAAATTTTATCTGATAACGCTCCTGGGTAGCGCCTTGGGACGTTTTACGACATTAAAGGCATTATGTAAATGTAAGTTGTTGTTGTTGTTACACAGCGACACTGGATTACATGGTGTCAAAGAGAATAGCAGTGCCATGGAGACGTGACTGTAAGTGATAAACATTGGAGTCTATCAATACTGTAGTGTGAATGGTGATGATTTTGTCCTCATTGACAGTTTAGTGGAATGGTTCTCATTTGTATCTGTACTGAAGTAAAGACAATTAGCAGCGACTGAGATCCCTGATCCCTGGGACGGCCTCACTCCAGGTCAATGAGTTGCTACTCGGGCTCTTGATGTTTCTCTTCTCTTCTCCTTGCAGGCCGCTTTAGTGACTCATCCGTTCAATAAAATCTCGAACTGGTGCAGCGGCAGCACATACTTCCACATGTCGGTCGGCAGCCTGGTCCGAGGAGGGAAGATTCTCTGCGAGACTTCACTGGTAAGGATGGTCGGCGGCGGAACGGCAGTGCGGGTCAAACTGCATTTCATTCTTTAACTATTGGTTTATTTGATTAAAGGGTTACAAAATGGACGACCTTCTGACATCATACGTGAATGCGTATTTAGCTACTGTGAAGCAAAGAACGGCTCGATTCCTTGCCTGATGGGACCAATGTTAAAGGATTTGGACTCTGCCAACAGTGCCATGAGATTCTTACATCTCTCTCTCTCTCTTTCTTTCTTCCCATGTCTGTCTCCTTACCCATTTCTCTCTCTTTCCCCTCCTCTCTCTCTTTCCCACCCTCTCTCTCTCTCTCCCCCTCTCCCCACCCTCTCTCGCTCTCTCCTCACTCCTCTCTCTCTCTCCAATTTTTACTGGGTCATCACTTCACAGCTGTGAATTTTTTCAATGAACCTGTTAATGAGCAGAGCAGGCCTGTGCTACCGAGCAGTGCCTTTTTAGCAGGCGATATATAATTCAATTGCAAAGTGACCTGTCTGAAGTGATTAATATTACTAGTAGTTTATTTTAACCAGTGCCTGGGCCCCATGTGACACACATGAAGACCCTTCTCTGCTGCTTCTTCCAGGAGCTGGTTGGAGCTGATCTTAATGTTTAATATCGGTGTATTTATTGTAGTGCCTGTCTGATTCATACAAAGTGAACTCACACCCTTAAACACACACATGGACAAGAGTTCACTGCAACTTGGAAAGGTTGATGCATTCGGATATCTGAAGACGATAAATAGAAAGAAGCGCAACAACTTGCATTCATAAAGCGCCTCTAACTTAGTAAAACATCCCAAGAACATTTGGTATCCCCACAACATGGCTGGTTCCCTGTTTAAAGGTATCTGTTTTTTGGTGTCACGAGTCACTGTGAAGCTTCCGCACCTGCAATGTTAACTCTGCGGATGTCTGTCTCTTCACCTCCCCAAAAAACCAGCATCCTCCCAGCGACACTCAGACCCTCTTTAGGATCGCCAACTCTTCTTTGGGGTATTCCTGGAGGCTTCTTCACATGACCTCCTGCCTCCAACCACCCCGCCCAGTCAAACAGCTTCCCCCCCACCCATCTCCAATACTTTTATAGCCAATAAATGAAAATATTCAAAGAAAAATAAAACCCATAATTTTTTAACGCCGCTATGTTATTTCTCTTCGGTCGCTCGCAGGAGTGTCCTGGAGATTAATCTTCAATTCCTGGAGACTCCAGGGTAATCCTGGAGGGTTGGCAACCCCTCCCCCCAGTATGCTCGAATACTTGTGCTTGACTGGGTCTGATTCCAGGGATGTGACTTTAGCCAAGATGTCTGGCTGTAGATGAATCCAATTGCAGTCGATTGCCGTAGGCTCGCAGCCAAGTCCATTGCAGGCGAGTGTAATTGCGAATGGATGCGAGTGCACGTTCCTATGACTGCAAGTATGCCCAATCGCAGAGGAGTGCGATTGTGAGCCTGTCCACGTGTGAATTCAAGCGTACATAAAATCCAGATGTGCGCTGGTGACAGAAAAGATTACCGAGCGCCATATTATCTGAATTATTCCATATTTACAGTGGACGGTGAGCCTCCGTATAATGTATTTATTCAGTGTCTTTCAGTCCTCAGTCCCCAGGCCTGTGTTTTATGTGTGTGGATTCTTGTGCCTTTCATCACATGGAACTCAGCAGGGGTTTGACATTCCTTGATGTGCTACTTCAACAGAGCCATTAACCCCTTCGTTTTAAAAAGTTGGTGATTTTGTTAAAATGAGATGAACTGGAATTTGATGTGATCGTGTTAACCTGTCCGCTAAAAAATAGCATGTGGAAGACTTTCAGCCGGCAAATTCCACTTCAGATCACCAGTGTGGTCTTGTAGTCTCTGACGTGCATTATCTCAGTGCTGGGGCCAGACTGCTCTGTACTTGGCAATAAATAAAATTCAATATCAACAGTGTCTCTGTCTTTTCACTGAATGTAAAAGGTTAACCTCTCACCAGGGAAACGCACAGTGACGAGGGTCTGGGTGACGAGGGTCTGGGTGACGAGGGTCTGGGTGACGTGGGTCTGGGTGACGTGGGTCTGGGTGACGAGGGTGTGGGTGACGAGGGTGTGGGTGACGAGGGTCTGGGTGACGAGAGTGTGGGTGACGCAGGGCTGGGTGACGAGGGTCTGGATGACGAGAGTGTGGGTGATGTGGGTGTGGGTGACGTGAGTCTTGGTGATGTGGGAGGTTAATGCACAGAAGGCCAGAGTTGTAGGGGTTAATGTAGGGCTGGAGGAGGTTACAGTGATAGGGAGGGGCGAGACCGTGGAGAAATTTAAACACAAGGTGAGAATTTGAAATTTGAGGAATTAGGGGACCAGGAGCCAATGTAGATCAGCGAACACAACACAGGGGAGATGGGTGAGCAGGACTCGGTCTGCTGTGATGTGAAGACGAGAGAAGGATCTTATGGTGGCACGAGATCATTTCCAGCTGAAGCAACTTGTTTTTTTTCATTATTCTGGGTGTGTTAATGAAAGCCTAGACATCAAGGCCAATGAGGGTATCTCTGGACTGTGGGGAATCAGGACTCGCCAATGGGAGCGATCTATACCAGGAGATTCCTGGGAGGTTGAGATTGTGTAGAATGGGCCTATATTCTCTAGAGTTTAAAAGAATGAGAGGTGATCTCATTGAAACGTATAAAATTCTTAGAGGGCTTGACAGGGTAGATGTTTCCCCTGGCTGGAGTGTCTAGAACTGGGGGGCATAGTCTCAGGATAAGGGGTCGACCATTTCAGACTGAGATGAGGGATTTCTTTGCTCAGAGGGCTGTGAATCTTTGGAATTCTCTGCCCCAGAGGGTTGTGGATGCTCAGTCGTTGAGTATATTCAAGACTGAGATCGATAGATTTTTGGACTCTAAGGGAATCGAGGGATATGGGGATAGTTCAGGAAAGTGGAGTTGAGGTCGATGATCAGCCATGATCTTATTGAATGGTGGAGCAGGCTCGAGGGGCCGAATGGCCGACTCCTGCTCCTAATTCTTATGTTCTTGTGTCCTCCTGATTAGCTGCTGGAAATCCAAGATACAGGCGTAAATGGGATTTCCGCCAAAGTCACCGTGGCCAATTGGGAGAATCCACGGAAAAAATTCCCAGCAATAAAGTTATAGAAGCCAAAAAATCTACAGTAAGAAGGGTAGAAAAGACATAAACATGTAACAGCAGGTGAGGGTGAGGGTGCGGATATGGATAAGTGTATTAGATACAAAGATTACAGTGTGTGAAGCCTGGCTCACACTCAGTCCCATCTCACTGTTTGATCTGTTGATTTCAGAGCTGTTCAAACAACCTGTCACCTGAGCCAGAACATCAACAACTGTTGTATCCTTTATTAAGCTTGTGTAAACAGAGCAGGACAGAGCTATAAACAGTTTACAATATTAGCTTTACGCAGCTGTCGACTATAATCAGTATATCTGCTTTCGAAACTAAAGCTCCCGTTGCTGCTAAACCCAGCTCCAACAAGGGCACCTCACAAGATACGACACTAGGTGGTCCCAGAACCAAGAGCAGATACCTTTGAAATTGTGGGGCCACCGCCTCCCGCAGACCCCCACAGACTAGTATGAAAGGCAAAGTCTATGACCTTCTGGTAACCAGGGTGGCATCATTTTCGCAATAGCCCGGTGATCTTGACCAACATTTGCACTCTGACCGCCTAAGAGGCTGCGCTTTGCTGATCACAGCCTGGTCATGAGGTGTTGTCACAGGACACATTTAATGTGTCGGTACCGCTGCACCACAGGAACAAACATGCTTCACTTATTTTTCCCTTTGCCAATTTTCTCCACTCGCCTGCTCTCCTGTAGGCACTGGGCTACAGTCCATGGGCCTCAGGACCGCCAGCCAAGCGCCGCTATTCAACCCCGGGGCATCACAGACACACCTAATCCTGGTCTCAGACAACAACTACACACATACACTTCCAACAGGGTCTCTGGATAGCAACCAAGTCAATTGTAGTGACCCAGCTGAGATCAGCTAGCTCAACCTATCCCGGGGATCGAAACTGGGAATTCCTAATCTGTATGGGTGAGCTATCGGAGAAGTAGATTAGGGTACTGCATACAGTTATGGGCTCCATATTACAAAAAGGATATAGAGGCACTGGACAAAGTGCAAAAAAGATTCAAACGGTTGATACCAGAACTGAGAGGATATACTTATCAGGAAAGGCTGAACAAGCTGGGGCTTTTTTCTCTGGAAAAGAGAAGGCTGAGCGGTGACCTGATAGAGGTCTTTAAAATTATGTAGGGGTCCAATAGGGTTGATGTAGAGAAAATATTTCCACTTTTGGGGGAGATCAAAACTAGGGGCTATAAATATAAGCTAGCCACTAATAAATCCAATAGGGAATTCAGGAGAAACTTCTTTACCCAGAGAGTGGTTACAATGTGGAACTCGCTACCACAAAGAGTAGTTGAGGTGAATAGCACAGATGCATTCAAGGGGAAGCTAGATAAACACACGAGGGAGAAAGCAATAGAAGGTTGTGCTAATCGGGTGAGATGAAGTAGGGTGGGAGGAGGCTCATGTGGAGCATAAACACTGGCATGGACCTGTAGGGCTGAATGGCCTGTTTCTGTGCTTTACATTCTATGTAAAGCTCTGCGTGACACTCTTAACACCTCAGACTGTTCCCACTGCCACTCCCAGTGACAGACATGTAGCCCCCATTATTTCACCCTCACGTTATACAGTTCAAAACACTCAGACACCAACTGAGTTTGAATGGATAGAATCTATAGCTGTGTGGCTGGTTGTTTGTCATAGTTCATGCGATGAAACAGCCAATGGAATCCGAGAGATTAAGAGTAAGGAAGTCTTGCTGCAATTTGGTGAGACCACACCTGGAGTACTGTGCACAGTTTTGGTCTCCGTATCTAAGGAGAGGGTGCAACGAAGGTTCACTAGATTGATTCCTGGGATGAGAGGGTTGTCCTATAAGGAGAGTTTGAGTAGAATGGGCCTGTACTCTCTGGAGTTTAGAAGAATGAGCGATGATCTCATTGAAAGGTATATAATTCTTAGAGGGCTTTACAGGGTAGATGCTAAGAGGCTGTTTCGCTGGCTGGAGAGTCTAGAACTAGGGGTCATAGTCTCAGGATAAGGGGGTGGCCATTTAGGACTGAGATGAGGAGAAATGTTTTCACTCAGAGGGTGGTGAATCTTTGGAATTTTCTACCCCAGAGGGCTGTGGATGCTGAGTCGTGGAGTATATTCAAGACAGAGATCAATAGATTTTTGGACACTAAAGGAATCAATGGATATGGGAATAGGGCAGGAAAGTGGAGTTGAGGTAGAAGAACAACCATGATCTTATTGAATGGCGGAGCAGGCTCGAGGGGCCGTATGGCCGACTCCTGCTCCTATTTCTTATGTTCTTATAACAGTGTCTGCTGGAGGGAAGGAGATTTGAGTGGAGACCTTCCTGTGTCACTCAAACACACCTCCTTCTGGTGAACACATCAGTGTTAGCAAGTAAGAATAAGACTGGAAATGCTGGAGATACACAGCAGATCAGTTAGCCTCTGGGAAAAGACAAGACTGCATGACGTTTTTGGTTGCAGACCCTTCCTCAGAACCCAACAGTGTCAAACGCTTTGCTGAGTTGGCTGTGGGTGAGAAGGGCCCACCCTCAGCACAGCGGAGTGGATCAGGCAACGGAAGAGCCAAAGTGCAGAGTGTACTCAGTCAGCCTCGCTCCAAAGCTGCTAACCCCCACTCCTGTCCCTTCCCCCTCCCTCCTTCCCCTGTCCCCTCCCTGCCCCCGATAGTTAACTGAGCCATATGGGCCTGAAAGATGCCAGGTTCCATCCCCAGTCTGTGCTGACTTGTCTGATCTGAGTCATGCTGGCTTTAAGTTTTGTGCGATTGGCCTCAGCAACTCTGGGCTCCCGGTCCTGATCACGGCCTAGTGACTCCTCCTGGAAAGGGCGCGTGTGTGTGGATGTCAGGTGAGGGCGGGATAGGCCCTCGCTGTGAGGCCTCCTGCAGTCAAGTGACCTGTTAACACTCGCTGGGAATCACGTGAGGATGGCAAGGTCGTGGGAAGCGGGCAGCGGCATGAAGCCGCACCTGGTGTGAGTCAGCACCGTCGGGGCAGGCGGGGAGAGAGTCGGAGCAAAACAGTAGTCACTCTGGCTGTCTGCCTCTGTTCTGCGGTCTTGTCCGCGCCCAGCTGTCCCTGGAGAAGAAGCAGAAGCACTTGAGGCCCTCCGCGGCCTGTGGGCACCGCAGGGACTGGAGGGCATAGTGGACTCCGGTAATAATATTATTTACATTTATAACTTTCCTTTGTTTTTTATGATTTAGTTCTTTATTAGTCTTAAAAGGGAACACTTTTGTTTGATGAAACTGGGGCAACCCAGTGTCGCCTTATAGGTTTTTCTTTAGAAAAGGCTACACTGTGAGCTGCACAGTGGATGATGAGCAGGCCACTGTAGAGATAAATCTCACCAATATACTGCAAGAGACTGCTCCTTGAATCCATCTCATTCAAACAGAGGAAGCAGGGATGAGCTCTGTGGGTGAGTCAGTACGATAAGCCTATGACCCTCCAGCTGGCTGATGGGCCTGTTTTGGTCTGTAACTCTGTAAGGTTCAGCACACGGTATGAAGGAGCACACTGCTCATATCCTGTTAGTGTCTAACCAGCTGTTCCATGCGCTTAATCATGCATTGCTCATAATAATTGCTAGATGCAGTGTGCAGAGATATTGCGAAGGTGAATGGCGATTTCTGGTTATACTCATTGCGCTAAATCTGCTATTTCAGACTTTGGGGAATGACCTTTCACCCATAACCCAAATCTCTGGTTTCCATATCACAGCTGTCTGAGAACATTACAGATTTCACAGTGTAGTCACTTAAACTGGATTACGGTTAGTGATTTTTTTAAATCAAGGTGACATTAATACTACTGGGTTCAAAAGTGTCCCAATTTTTGCACTCAGTGGCAACTCCCCAAGTTAGGTGTAGCATGGGTAAAACTTCCTGTACACAGTTCGTCAATCACTGCCAGGTCAGGTTAGTGGCAAGGTGAAGCTCCCTCTGCACTGTTATGTTAAGCACTCCCAAGTGAGTATATACAAAGCAAAGCTCCATCTACTCTGCCCCAATTGGTACCCCAGCTCAGGTGCAGAATGGATTAGATGCAGGGTAAAGCATCCTCTATGTTGTCGCATTAAGCATTCCTAGGTCAGGTATAGAACAGATTACATCAGAGTTAACTCTCTCTGCATTGGCCCCACCCAAACACCTCCTTCCAAAATGTCCTATTTCCACTTCACATACAACCATGGTCCTGATTTCTCTCAATGTAATTTAAAATGTGGTGCCAATTAGCGCTGAATTAAACTATTAAATAAAAAATCCAAATATTTCAGATACTGGAAATCAAATAAAGACGGAATGTTTGACTACATTAAAAGCGTTATATAAATGCAGGTTGTTGTTGTCGTTAGGTTATCTGTGGAGAGCAAGGTCGGGTTATCTGTGGAGAGAGAGAGAGGTCGGGTTATCGGAGGAGAGAGAGAGAGGTCGGGTTATCGGAGAGAGAGAGAGGTCGGGTTATCGGATGAGAGAGAGAGAGGTCGGGTTATCGGAGGAGAGAGAGGTCGGGTTATCGGAGGAGAGAGAGAGGTCGGGTTATCGGAGGAGAGAGAGAGAGGTCGGGTTATCGGTGGAGAGAGAGAGAGGTCGGGTTATCGGAGGAGAGAGAGAGAGGTCGGGTTATCGGAGGAGGGAGAGAGAGGTCGGGTTATCGGTGGAGAGAGAGAGAGGTCGGGTTATCGGAGGAGAGAGAGAGAGGTCGGGTTATCGGTGGAGAGAGAGAGAGGTCGGGTTATCGGAGGAGAGAGAGAGAGGTCGGGTTATCGGTGGAGAGAGAGCAAGGTACGGTTATCGGTGGAGAGAGAGGTCGGGTTATCGGAGGAGAGAGAGAGAGGTCTGGTTATCGGAGGAAAGAGAGAGAGGTCGGGTTATCGGAGAGAGAGGTCAGGTTATCGGAGGAGAGAGAGAGAGGTCGGGTTATTGGTGGAGAGAGAGAGAGGTCGGATTATCTGTGGAGAGAGAGGTCTGGTTATCGGAGGAGAGAGAGAGAGGTCGGGTTATCGGAGGAAAGAGAGAGAGGTCGGGTTATCGGAGGAGAGAGAGGTCGGGTTATCGGAGGAGAGAGAGAGAGGTCGGGTTATCGGAGGAGAGAGAGAGAGGTCGGGTTATCTGTGGAGAGAGAGAGGTCGGGTTATCGGAGGAGAGAGAGAGAGGTCGGGTTATTGGTGGAGAGCAAGGTACGGTTATCGGAGGAGAGAGAGAGAGGTCGGGTTATCGGAGGAGAGAGAGAGAGGTTGGGTTATCGGTGGAGAGAGAGAGAGGTCGGGTTATCGGAGGAGAGAGAGAGAGGTCGGGTTATCGGAGGAGAGAGAGAGAGGTTGGGTTATCGGTGGAGAGAGAGAGAGGTCGGGCTATCGGAGGAGAGAGAGAGAGGTCGGGTTGTCGGAGGAGAGAGAGAGAGGTTGGGTTATCGGAGGAGAGAGAGAGAGGTCGGGTTATCGGAGGTGAGAGGTCGGGTTATCGGAGGAGAGAGGTCAGGTTATCGGTGGAGAGAGAGGTCGGGTTATCGGAGGAGAGAGAGAGGTTGGGTTATCGGAGAAGAGAGAGGTCGGGTTATCGGAGGAGAGAGAGAGGTCGGGTTATCGGAGGAGAGAGAGGTCGGGTTATCGGAGGAGAGAGAGAGGTCGGGTTATCGGAGGAGAGAGAGGTCGGGTTATCGGAGGAGAGAGAGAGGTTGGGTTATCGGTGAAGAGAGGTTTGGTTATCGCTGGAGAGGTCGGGTTATCGGTGGAGAGAGAGGTCGGGTTATCGGTGGAGAGAGAGGTCGGGTTATCGGTGGAGAGAGGTCGGGTTAGCGGTGGAGAGAGAGGTCGGGTTATCGGTGGAGAGAGAGAGAGGTCGGGTTATCGGAGGAGAGAGGTCGGGTTATCGGAGGAGAGGTCGGGTTATCGGTGGAGAGAGAGAGGTCGGGTTATCGGTGGAGAGAGAGAGAGGTCGGGTTATCGGAGGAGAGGTCGGGTTATCGGTGGAGAGGTCGGGTTATCGGTGGAGAGGTCGGGTTATCGGAGGAGAGAGAGAGGTTGGGTTATCGGTGGAGAGAGGTTGGGTTATCGGTGGAGAGGTCGGGTTATCGGTGGAGAGAGAGGTCGGGTTATCGGTGGAGAGAGAGCTCGGGTTATCGGTGGAGAGAGAGAGAGGTCGGGTTATCGGAGGAGAGAGAGGTTGGGTTATCGGTGGAGAGAGGTCGGGTTATCGGAGGAGAGAGGTCGGGTTATCGGAGGAGAGAGAGAGGTCGGGTTATCGGTGGAGAGAGAGGTCGGGTTATCGGAGGAGAGAGAGAGGTTGGGTTATCGGAGAGAGAGGTCGGGTTATCGGAGGAAAGAGAGAGGTCGGGTTAGCGGAGGAGAGAGAGGTCGGGTTATCGGAGGAGAGAGAGAGGTCGGGTTATCGGAGGAGAGAGAGGTTGGGTTATCGGAGGAGAGAGAGAGGTTGGGTTATCGGTGAAGAGAGGTTTGGTTATCGCTGGAGAGGTCGGGTTATCGGTGGAGAGAGAGGTCGGGTTATCGGTGGAGAGAGAGGTCGGGTTATCGGTGGAGAGAGGTCGGGTTATCGGTGGAGACAGAGGTCGGGTTATCGGTGGAGAGAGAGAGAGATGTCGGGTTATCGGAGGAGAGAGGTCGGGTTATCGGAGGAGAGGTCGGGTTATCGAAGGAGAGAGAGAGGTCGGGTTATCGGTGGAGAGAGAGAGGTCGGGTTATCGGTGGAGAGAGAGGTCGGGTTATCGGTGGAGAGAGAGAGAGGTCGGGTTTTCGGAGGAGAGGTCGGGTTATCGGTGGCGAGGTCGGGTTATCGGTGGAGAGGTCGGGTTATCGGAGGAGAGAGAGAGGTTGGGTTATCGGTGGAGAGAGGTTGGGTTATCGGTGGAGAGGTCGGGTTATCGGTGGAGAGAGAGGTCGGGTTATCGGTGGAGAGAGAGCTCGGGTTATCGGTGGAGAGAGGTTGGGTTATCGGTGGAGAGAGAGGTCGGGTTATCGGTGGAGAGAGAGGTCGGGTTATCGGAGGAGAGAGAGAGAGGTCTGGTTATCGGAGGAAAGAGAGAGAGGTCGGGTTATCGGAGAGAGAGAGAGGTCAGGTTATCGGAGGAGAGAGAGAGAGGTCGGGTTATCGGTGGAGAGAGAGAGAGGTCGGATTATCTGTGGAGAGAGAGAGAGGCCTGGTTATCGGAGGAGAGAGAGAGAGGTCGGGTTATCGGTGGAAAGAGAGAGAGGTCGGGTTATCGGAGGAGAGAGAGAGAGGTCGGGTTATCGGAGGAGAGAGAGAGAGGTCGGGTTATCGGAGGAGAGAGAGGTCGGGTTATCGGAGGAGAGAGAGGTCGGGTTATCTGTGGAGAGAGAGAGAGGTCGGGTTATCGGAGGAGAGAGAGAGAGGTCGGGTTATTGGTGGAGAGCAAGGTACGGTTATCGGAGGAGAGAGAGAGAGGTCGGGTTATCGGAGGAGAGAGAGAGAGGTAGGGTTATCGGTGGAGAGAGAGAGAGGTCGGGTTATCGGAGGAGAGAGAGAGAGGTCGGGTTATCGGAGGAGAGAGAGAGAGGTTGGGTTATCGGTGGAGAGAGAGAGAGGTCGGGTTATCGGAGGAGAGAGAGAGAGGTCGGGTTGTCGGAGGAGAGAGAGAGAGGTTGGGTTATCGGAGGAGAGAGAGGTCGGGTTATCGGAGGAGAGAGGTCGGGTTATCGGAGGAGAGAGAGAGGTCAGATTATCGGTGGAGAGAGAGGTCGGGTTATCGGAGGAGAGAGAGAGGTTGGGTTATCGGAGAAGAGAGAGGTCGGGTTATCGGAGGAGAGAGAGGACTGGTTATCGGAGGAGAGAGAGGTCGGGTTATCGGAGGAGAGAGAGAGGTCGGGTTATTGGAGGAGAGAGAGGTCGGGTTATCGGAGGAGAGAGAGAGGTTGGGTTATCGGTGAAGAGAGGTTTGGTTATCGCTGGAGAGGTCGGGTTATCGGTGGAGAGAGAGGTCGGGTTATCGGTGGAGAGAGAGGTCGGGTTATCGGTGGAGAGAGGTCGGGTTAGCGGTGGAGAGAGAGGTCGGGTTATCGGTGGAGAGAGAGAGAGGTCGGGTTATCGGAGGAGAGAGGTCGGGTTATCGGAGGAGAGGTCGGGTTATCGGTGGAGAGAGAGAGGTCGGGTTATCGGTGGAGAGAGAGAGGTCGGGTTATCGGTGGAGAGGTCGGGTTATCGGTGGAGAGGTCGGGTTATCGGTGGAGAGATCGGGTTATCGGAGGAGAGAGAGAGGTTGGGTTATCGGTGGAGAGAGGTTGGGTTATCGGTGGAGAGTTCGGGTTATCGGTGGAGAGAGAGGTCGGGTTATCGGTGGAGAGAGAGAGAGGTCGGGTTATCGGAGGAGAGAGAGAGAGGTCGGGTTGTCGGAGGAGAGAGAGAGAGGTTGGGTTATCGGAGGAGAGAGAGAGAGGTCGGGTTATCGGAGGAGAGAGGTCGGGTTATCGGAGGAGCGAGAGGTTGGGTTATCGGTGGAGAGAGGTCGGGTTATCGGAGGAGAGAGGTCGGGTTATCGGAGGAGAGAGAGAGGTCGGGTTATCGGTGGAGAGAGAGGTCGGGTTATCGGAGGAGAGAGAGAGGTTGGGTTATCGGAGGAGAGAGAGGTCGGGTTATCGGAGGAAAGAGAGAGGTCGGGTTAGCGGAGGAGAGAGAGGTCGGGTTATCGGAGGAGAGAGAGAGGTCGGGTTATCGGAGGAGAGAGAGGTCGGGTTATCGGAGGAGAGAGAGAGGTTGGGTTATTGGTGAAGAGAGGTTTGGTTATCGCTGGAGAGGTCGGGTTATCGGTGGAGAGAGAGGTCGGGTTATCGGTGGAGAGAGAGGTCGGGTTATCGGTGGAGAGAGGTCGGGTTATCGGTGGAGACAGAGGTCGGGTTATTGGTGGAGAGAGAGAGAGGTCGGGTTATCGGAGGAGAGAGGTCGGGTTATCGGAGGAGCGAGAGGTTGGGTTATCGGTGGAGAGAGGTCGGGTTATCGGAGGAGAGAGGTCGGGTTATCGGAGGAGAGAGAGAGGTCGGGTTATCGGTGGAGAGAGAGGTCGGGTTATCGGAGGAGAGAGAGAGGTTGGGTTATCGGAGGAGAGAGAGGTCGGGTTATCGGAGGAAAGAGAGAGGTCGGGTTAGCGGAGGAGAGAGAGGTCGGGTTATCGGAGGAGAGAGAGAGGTCGGGTTATCGGAGGAGAGAGAGGTCGGGTTATCGGAGGAGAGAGAGAGGTTGGGTTATCGGTGAAGAGAGGTTTGGTTATCGCTGGAGAGGTCGGGTTATCGGTGGAGAGAGAGGTCGGGTTATCGGTGGAGAGAGAGGTCGGGTTATCGGTGGAGAGAGGTCGGGTTAGCGGTGGAGAGAGAGGTCGGGTTATCGGTGGAGAGAGAGAGAGGTCGGGTTATCGGAGGAGAGAGGTCGGGTTATCGGAGGAGAGGTCGGGTTATCGGTGGAGAGAGAGAGGTCGGGTTATCGGTGGAGAGAGAGAGGTCGGGTTATCGGTGGAGAGGTCGGGTTATCGGTGGAGAGGTCGGGTTATCGGTGGAGAGATCGGGTTATCGGAGGAGAGAGAGAGGTTGGGTTATCGGTGGAGAGAGGTTTGGGTTATCGGTGGAGAGTTCGGGTTATCGGTGGAGAGAGAGGTCGGGTTATCGGTGGAGAGAGAGAGAGGTCGGGTTATCGGAGGAGAGAGAGAGAGGTCGGGTTGTCGGAGGAGAGAGAGAGAGGTTGGGTTATCGGAGGAGAGAGAGAGAGGTCGGGTTATCGGAGGAGAGAGGTCGGGTTATCGGAGGAGCGAGAGGTTGGGTTATCGGTGGAGAGAGGTCGGGTTATCGGAGGAGAGAGGTCGGGTTATCGGAGGAGAGAGAGAGGTCGGGTTATCGGTGGAGAGAGAGGTCGGGTTATCGGAGGAGAGAGAGAGGTTGGGTTATCGGAGGAGAGAGAGGTCGGGTTATCGGAGGAAAGAGAGAGGTCGGGTTAGCGGAGGAGAGAGAGGTCGGGTTATCGGAGGAGAGAGAGAGGTCGGGTTATCGGAGGAGAGAGAGGTCGGGTTATCGGAGGAGAGAGAGAGGTTGGGTTATTGGTGAAGAGAGGTTTGGTTATCGCTGGAGAGGTCGGGTTATCGGTGGAGAGAGAGGTCGGGTTATCGGTGGAGAGAGAGGTCGGGTTATCGGTGGAGAGAGGTCGGGTTATCGGTGGAGACAGAGGTCGGGTTATTGGTGGAGAGAGAGAGAGGTCGGGTTATCGGAGGAGAGAGGTCGGGTTATCGGAGGAGCGAGAGGTTGGGTTATCGGTGGAGAGAGGTCGGGTTATCGGAGGAGAGAGGTCGGGTTATCGGAGGAGAGAGAGAGGTCGGGTTATCGGTGGAGAGAGAGGTCGGGTTATCGGAGGAGAGAGAGAGGTTGGGTTATCGGAGGAGAGAGAGGTCGGGTTATCGGAGGAAAGAGAGAGGTCGGGTTAGCGGAGGAGAGAGAGGTCGGGTTATCGGAGGAGAGAGAGAGGTCGGGTTATCGGAGGAGAGAGAGGTCGGGTTATCGGAGGAGAGAGAGAGGTTGGGTTATTGGTGAAGAGAGGTTTGGTTATCGCTGGAGAGGTCGGGTTATCGGTGGAGAGAGAGGTCGGGTTATCGGTGGAGAGAGAGGTCGGGTTATCGGTGGAGAGAGGTCGGGTTATCGGTGGAGACAGAGGTCGGGTTATTGGTGGAGAGAGAGAGAGGTCAGGTTATCGGAGGAGAGAGGTCGGGTTATCGGAGGAGAGGTCGGGTTATCGAAGGAGAGAGAGAGGTCGGGTTATCGGTGGAGAGAGAGAGGTCGGGTTATCGGTGAAGAGAGAGAGAGGTCGGGTTTTCGGAGGAGAGGTCGGGTTATCGGTGGCGAGGTCGGGTTACCGGTGGAGAGGTCGGGTTATCGGAGGAGAGAGAGAGGTTGGGTTATCGGTGGAGAGAGGTTGGGTTATCGGTGGAGAGGTCGGGTTATCGGTGGAGAGAGAGGTCGGGTTATCGGTGGAGAGAGAGCTCGGGTTATCGGTGGAGAGAGGTTGGGTTATCGGTGGAGAGAGAGGTCGGGTTATCGGTGGAGAGAGAGCTCGGGTTATCAGTGGAGAGAGGTCGGGTTATCGGTGGAGAGAGGTTGGGTTATCAGTGGAGAGAGGTTGGGTTATCAGTGGAGAGAGAGGTTGGGTTATCGGTGGAGAGGTCGGGTTATCGGAGGAGAGAGGTCGGGTTATTGGTGGAGAGAGGTTGGGTTATCGGTGGAGAGGTTGGGTTATCGGTGGAGAGAGAGGTTGTGTTATCGGTGGAGAGAGAGGTAGGGTTATCGGTGGAGAGAGAGCTCGGGTTATCGGTGGAGAGAGGTTTGGTTATCGGTGGAGAGAGAGGTCGGGTTATCGGTGGAGAGAGAGCTCGGGTTATCGGTGGAGAGAGGTCGGGTTATCGGTGGAGAGAGGTTGGGTTATCAGTGGAGAGAGGTTGGGTTATCAGTGGAGAGAGAGGTTGGGTTATCGGTGGAGAGGTCGGGTTATCGGAGGAGAGAGGTCGTGTTATTGGTGGAGAGAGGTTGGGTTATCGGTGGAGAGAGAGGTTGGGTTATCGGTGGAGAGAGAGGTTGTGTTATCGGTGGAGAGAGAGGTTGGGTTATCGGAGGAGAGAGAGGTTGGGTTATCGGTGGAGAAAGGTCGGGTTAGCGGTGGAGAGGTCGGGTTATCGGTGGAGAGAGAGGTCGGGTTATCAGTGGAGAGAGAGGTCGGGTTATCGGTGGAGAGAGAGGTCGGGTTATCGGTGGAGAGAGAGGTCGGGTTATCGGTGGAGAGAGAGGTCGGGTTATCGGTGGAGAGAGAGGTTGGGTTATCGGTGGAGAGGTCGGGTTATCAGTGGAGAGAGAGGTCGGGTTATCGGAGGAGAGAGAGGTCGGGTTATCGGTGGAGAGGTCGGGGTATTGGTGGAGAGAGAGGTCGGGTTATCGGTGGAGAGAGAGAGGTCGGGTTATCGGAGGAGAGGTCGGGTTATCGGAGGAGAGAGAGAGGTCGGGTTATCGGAGGAGAGGTCGGGTTATCGGTGGAGAGAGAGGTCGGGTTATCGGTGGAGAGGTCGGGTTATCGGAGGAGAGGTCGGGTTATCGGTGGAGAGGTCGGGTTATTGGTGGAGAGAGAGGTCGGGTTATCGGTGGAGAGAGGTCGGGTTATCGGAGGAGAGGTCGGGTTATCGGTGGAGAGAGGTTGGGTTATCGGTGGAGAGAGAGGTCGGGTTATTGGTGGAGAGAGAGGTCGGGCTATCGGAGGAGAGAGAGGTCGGGTTATCAGTGGAGAGAGAGGTTGGGTTATCGGTGGAGAGAGAGGTCGGGTTATCGGTGGAGAGAGAGGTTGGGTTATCAGTGGAGAGAGAGGTTGGGTTATCGGTGGAGAGAGAGGTTGGGTTATCGGTGGAGAGAGAGAGGTCGGGTTATCGGTGGAGAGAGAGGTCGGGTTATCAGTGGAGAGAGAGGTCGGGTTATCGGTGGAGAGAGAGCTCGGGTTATCGGTGGAGAGAGGTTGGGTTATCGGTGGAGAGAGAGGTCGGGTTATCAGTGGAGAGAGAGCTCGGGTTATCGGTGGAGAGAGGTCGGGTTATCGGTGGAGAGAGGTTGGGTTATCAGTGCAGAGAGGTTGGGTTATCAGTGGAGAGAGAGGTTGGGTTATCGGTGGAGAGAGAGGTCGGGTTATCGGTGGAGAGAGAGAGAGGTCGGGTTATCGGAGGAGAGAGAGAGAGGTCGGGTTGTCGGAGGAGAGAGAGAGAGGTTGGGTTATCGGAGGAGAGAGAGAGAGGTCGGGTTATCGGAGGAGAGAGGTCGGGTTATCGGAGGAGCGAGAGGTTGGGTTATCGGTGGAGAGAGGTCGGGTTATCGGAGGAGAGAGGTCGGGTTATCGGAGGAGAGAGAGAGGTCGGGTTATCGGTGGAGAGAGAGGTCGGGTTATCGGAGGAGAGAGAGAGGTTGGGTTATCGGAGGAGAGAGAGGTCGGGTTATCGGAGGAAAGAGAGAGGTCGGGTTAGCGGAGGAGAGAGAGGTCGGGTTATCGGAGGAGAGAGAGAGGTCGGGTTATCGGAGGAGAGAGAGGTCGGGTTATCGGAGGAGAGAGAGAGGTTGGGTTATTGGTGAAGAGAGGTTTGGTTATCGCTGGAGAGGTCGGGTTATCGGTGGAGAGAGAGGTCGGGTTATCGGTGGAGAGAGAGGTCGGGTTATCGGTGGAGAGAGGTCGGGTTATCGGTGGAGACAGAGGTCGGGTTATTGGTGGAGAGAGAGAGAGGTCGGGTTATCGGAGGAGAGAGGTCGGGTTATCGGAGGAGCGAGAGGTTGGGTTATCGGTGGAGAGAGGTCGGGTTATCGGAGGAGAGAGGTCGGGTTATCGGAGGAGAGAGAGAGGTCGGGTTATCGGTGGAGAGAGAGGTCGGGTTATCGGAGGAGAGAGAGAGGTTGGGTTATCGGAGGAGAGAGAGGTCGGGTTATCGGAGGAAAGAGAGAGGTCGGGTTAGCGGAGGAGAGAGAGGTCGGGTTATCGGAGGAGAGAGAGAGGTCGGGTTATCGGAGGAGAGAGAGGTCGGGTTATCGGAGGAGAGAGAGAGGTTGGGTTATTGGTGAAGAGAGGTTTGGTTATCGCTGGAGAGGTCGGGTTATCGGTGGAGAGAGAGGTCGGGTTATCGGTGGAGAGAGAGGTCGGGTTATCGGTGGAGAGAGGTCGGGTTATCGGTGGAGACAGAGGTCGGGTTATTGGTGGAGAGAGAGAGAGGTCAGGTTATCGGAGGAGAGAGGTCGGGTTATCGGAGGAGAGGTCGGGTTATCGAAGGAGAGAGAGAGGTCGGGTTATCGGTGGAGAGAGAGAGGTCGGGTTATCGGTGAAGAGAGAGAGAGGTCGGGTTTTCGGAGGAGAGGTCGGGTTATCGGTGGCGAGGTCGGGTTACCGGTGGAGAGGTCGGGTTATCGGAGGAGAGAGAGAGGTTGGGTTATCGGTGGAGAGAGGTTGGGTTATCGGTGGAGAGGTCGGGTTATCGGTGGAGAGAGAGGTCGGGTTATCGGTGGAGAGAGAGCTCGGGTTATCGGTGGAGAGAGGTTGGGTTATCGGTGGAGAGAGAGGTCGGGTTATCGGTGGAGAGAGAGCTCGGGTTATCAGTGGAGAGAGGTCGGGTTATCGGTGGAGAGAGGTTGGGTTATCAGTGGAGAGAGGTTGGGTTATCAGTGGAGAGAGAGGTTGGGTTATCGGTGGAGAGGTCGGGTTATCGGAGGAGAGAGGTCGGGTTATTGGTGGAGAGAGGTTGGGTTATCGGTGGAGAGGTTGGGTTATCGGTGGAGAGAGAGGTTGTGTTATCGGTGGAGAGAGAGGTAGGGTTATCGGTGGAGAGAGAGCTCGGGTTATCGGTGGAGAGAGGTTTGGTTATCGGTGGAGAGAGAGGTCGGGTTATCGGTGGAGAGAGAGCTCGGGTTATCGGTGGAGAGAGGTCGGGTTATCGGTGGAGAGAGGTTGGGTTATCAGTGGAGAGAGGTTGGGTTATCAGTGGAGAGAGAGGTTGGGTTATCGGTGGAGAGGTCGGGTTATCGGAGGAGAGAGGTCGTGTTATTGGTGGAGAGAGGTTGGGTTATCGGTGGAGAGAGAGGTTGGGTTATCGGTGGAGAGAGAGGTTGGGTTATCGGAGGAGAGAGAGGTTGGGTTATCGGTGGAGAAAGGTCGGGTTATCGGTGGAGAGGTCGGGTTATCGGTGGAGAGAGAGGTCGGGTTATCAGTGGAGAGAGAGGTCGGGTTATCGGTGGAGAGAGAGGTCGGGTTATCGGTGGAGAGAGAGGTCGGGTTATCGGTGGAGAGAGAGGTCGGGTTATCGGTGGAGAGAGAGGTTGGGTTATCGGTGGAGAGAGGTCGGGTTATCGGAGGAGAGAGAGGTCGACTTATCGGTGGAGAGGTCGGGTTATCGGAGGAGAGGTCGGGTTATCAGTGGAGAGAGAGGTCGGGTTATCGGAGGAGAGAGAGGTCGGGTTATCGGTGGAGAGGTCGGGGTATTGGTGGAGAGAGAGGTCGGGTTATCGGTGGAGAGAGAGAGGTCGGGTTATCGGAGGAGAGGTCGGGTTATCGGAGGAGAGAGAGAGGTCGGGTTATCGGAGGAGAGGTCGGGTTATCGGTGGAGAGAGAGGTCGGGTTATCGGTGGAGAGGTCGGGTTATCGGAGGAGAGGTCGGGTTATTGGTGGAGAGAGAGGTCGGGTTATCGGTGGAGAGAGAGGTCGGGTTATCGGTGGAGAGGTCGGGTTATCGGTGGAGAGGTCGGGTTATCGGAGGAGAGGTCGGGTTATTGGTGGAGAGAGAGGTCGGGTTATCGGTGGAGAGAGGTCGGGTTATCGGAGGAGAGGTCGGGTTATCGGTGGAGAGAGGTTGGGTTATCGGTGGAGAGAGAGGTCGGGTTATTGGTGGAGAGAGAGGTCGGGCTATCGGAGGAGAGAGAGGTCGGGTTATCAGTGGAGAGAGAGGTTGGGTTATCGGTGGAGAGAGAGGTCGGGTTATCGGTGGAGAGAGAGGTTGGGTTATCAGTGGAGAGAGAGGTTGGGTTATCGGTGGAGAGAGAGGTCGGGTTATCGGTGGAGAGAGAGAGGTCGGGTTATCGGTGGAGAGAGAGGTCGGGTTATCAGTGGAGAGAGAGGTCGGGTTATCGGTGGAGAGAGAGCTCGGGTTATCGGTGGAGAGAGGTTGGGTTATCGGTGGAGAGAGAGGTCGGGTTATCAGTGGAGAGAGAGCTCGGGTTATCGGTGGAGAGAGGTCGGGTTATCGGTGGAGAGAGGTTGGGTTATCAGTGCAGAGAGGTTGGGTTATCAGTGGAGAGAGAGGTTGGGTTATCGGTGGAGAGAGAGGTCGGGTTATCAGTGGAGAGAGAGCTCGGGTTATCGGTGGAGAGAGGTCGGGTTATCGGTGGAGAGAGGTTGGGTTATCAGTGGAGAGAGGTTGGGTTATCAGTGGAGAGAGAGGTTGGGTTATCGGTGGAGAGGTCGGGTTATCGGAGGAGAGAGGTCGGGTTATCGGTGGAGAGAGGTCGGGTTATCGGTGGAGAGAGAGGTCGGGTTATCGGTGGAGAGAGAGAGGTCGGGTTATCGGAGGAGAGAGGTCGGGTTATCGGAGGAGAGAGGTCGGGTTATCGGAGGAGAGAGGTCGGGTTATCGGTGGAGAGGGCGGGTTATCGGTGGAGAGAGAGGTTGGGTTATCGGAGGAGAGAGAGGTTGGGTTATCGGTGGAGAGAGAGGTTGGGTTATCGGTGGAGAGAGAGGTCGGGTTATCGGAGGAGAGAGAGGTCGACTTATCGGTGGAGAGGTCGGGTTATCGGAGGAGAGGTCGGGTTATCAGTGGAGAGAGAGGTCGGGTTATCGGAGGAGAGAGAGGTCGGGTTATCGGTGGAGAGGTCGGGGTATTGGTGGAGAGAGAGGTCGGGTTATCGGTGGAGAGAGAGAGGTCGGGTTATCGGAGGAGAGGTCGGGTTATCGGAGGAGAGAGAGAGGTCGGGTTATCGGAGGAGAGGTCGGGTTATCGGTGGAGAGAGAGGTCGGGTTATCGGTGGAGAGGTCGGGTTATCGGAGGAGAGGTCGGGTTATTGGTGGAGAGAGAGGTCGGGTTATCGGTGGAGAGAGAGGTCGGGTTATCGGTGGAGAGGTCGGGTTATCGGTGGAGAGGTCGGGTTATCGGAGGAGAGGTCGGGTTATTGGTGGAGAGAGAGGTCGGGTTATCGGTGGAGAGAGGTCGGGTTATCGGAGGAGAGGTCGGGTTATCGGTGGAGAGAGGTCGGGTTATCGGTGGAGAGAGAGGTCGGGTTATTGGTGGAGAGAGAGGTCGGGCTATCGGAGGAGAGAGAGGTCGGGTTATCAGTGGAGAGAGAGGTTGGGTTATCGGTGGAGAGAGAGGTCGGGTTATCGGTGGAGAGAGAGGTTGGGTTATCAGTGGAGAGAGAGGTTGGGTTATCGGTGGAGAGAGAGGTCGGGTTATCGGTGGAGAGAGAGCTCGGGTTATCGGTGGAGAGAGGTTCGGTTATTGGTGGAGAGAGAGGTCGGGTTATCGGTGGAGAGAGAGCTCGGGTTATCGGTGGAGAGAGGTTGGGTTATCGGTGGAGAGAGAGGTCGGGTTATCAGTGGAGAGAGAGCTCGGGTTATCGGTGGAGAGAGGTCGGGTTATCGGTGGAGAGAGGTTGGGTTATCAGTGGAGAGAGGTTGGGTTATCAGTGGAGAGAGAGGTTGGGTTATCGGTGGAGAGAGAGGTCGGGTTATCAGTGGAGAGAGAGCTCGGGTTATCGGTGGAGAGAGGTCGGGTTATCGGTGGAGAGAGGTTGGGTTATCAGTGGAGAGAGGTTGGGTTATCAGTGGAGAGAGAGGTTGGGTTATCGGTGGAGAGGTCGGGTTATCGGAGGAGAGAGGTCGGGTTATCGGTGGAGAGAGGTCGGGTTATCGGTGGAGAGAGAGGTCGGGTTATCGGTGGAGAGAGAGAGGTCGGGTTATCGGAGGAGAGAGGTCGGGTTATCGGAGGAGAGAGGTCGGGTTATCGGAGGAGAGAGGTCGGGTTATCGGTGGAGAGGGCGGGTTATCGGTGGAGAGAGAGGTTGGGTTATCGGAGGAGAGAGAGGTTGGGTTATCGGTGGAGAGAGAGGTTGGGTTATCGGTGGAGAGAGAGGTTGGGTTATCGGAGGAGAGAGAGGTCGGGTTATTGGTGGAGAGGTCGGGTTATCGGTGGAGAGAGAGGTCGGGTTATCGGTGGAGAGAGAGGTCAGGTTATCGGTGGAGAGGTCGGGTTATCGGTGGAGAGAGAGGTCGGGTTATCAGTGGACAGAGAGGTCGGGTTATCGGTGGAGAGAGAGGTCGGGTTATCGGTGGAGAGAGAGGTCGGGTTATCGGTGGAGAGAGAGGTCGGGTTATCGGTGGAGAGAGAGGTCGGGTTATCGGTGGAGAGAGAGGTTGGGTTATCGGTGGAGAGAGGTCGGGTTATCGGAGGAGAGAGAGGTCGGGTTATCGGTGGAGAGGTCGGGTTATCGGAGGAGAGGTCGGGTTATCGGTGGAGAGAGAGGTCGGGTTATCGGAGGAGAGAGAGGTCGGGTTATCAGTGGAGAGGTCGGGTTATTGGTGGAGAGAGAGGTCGGGTTATCGGTGGAGAGAGAGAGGTCGGGTTATCGGAGGAGAGAGAGTTTGGGTTATCGGTGGAGAGAGAGGTTGGGTTATCGGTGGAGAGAGAGGTTGGGTTATCGGTGGAGAGAGGTCGGGTTATCGGTGGAGAGAGAGGTCGGGTTATCGGTGGAGAGAGAGGTTGGGTTATCGGTGGAGAGAGAGGTTGGGTTATCGGTGGAGAGAGGTCGGGTTATCGGTGGAGAGAGAGGTCGGGTTATCAGTGGAGAGAGAGGTTGGGTTATCGGTGGAGAGAGAGGTTGGGTTATCGGTGGAGAGAGAGAGGTCGGGTTATCGGTGGAGAGAGAGGTCGGGTTATCAGTGGAGAGGTCGGGTTATCGGTGGAGAGGTCGGGTTATTGGTGGAGAGAGAGGTCGGGTTATCGGTGGAGAGGTCGGGTTATTGATGGAGAGGAAGGTCGGGTGAACGGTTCAGGTCTGACAAAAGCGCTGAATTAATCTTGTGCTCTGGGACTGCGCTATTACAAATTGGGTTGACACTGCCCAGATTTTAATTTCGATCCTGACCATTGGCAGATAGCAGTAGGATTTTTCCCATCAGTCTGAATTAGACTCAAACCCGGGACCCATCGTTAGAAAGGCTTTATCTAAACTGTTAACTCTCACAACCCCCCAACAGAATATATATGATTATAATGATTATAAGATGTTTGTTTCAATGAAACATCCACATCTGTCTCCCACATTGTCCATTGCTTTCCAGAGTGTATTGAGTGTGATATGGGCACCGTGGACTGTTGTTATTGGAGTGCAGAAGGAACCAGGATGAATAGATGGGAGCGGGACCAATGGGCTGCTCTGTCCTGGGCCTCACTTCCGACCACTCTTCTCAGACAGTTTCTTCAGTCGCTTCTTCAGCTCCAAGGGGAACTTCTCATAGCATCTCTTACAGACAGGCTTCATGTCGAATTCCACAAACTTATTCCTACCAAAAAGACACAAAAAACAGCTTAAATTCCAAAAGCCTGAAATCACGGATATCAGAGAAGATCAGCCCCTGTTCAAAACTAAACGGCAACTCACACCCCTTGTTGTTCAGGTCGCCTGGAGTGGAGAGACATGAGGTGGAATTGAATCTAAATCTGTTCAGATAGTGTAATGAAGAAGAGTCTGCTGAGGAGAGAAAGGGACTGGAGATCTTCAGATCTTCGTCCAACAGCTGCAAACTCTAGGGAATCAAGCCCAGGTCTCAGGAACCACGAACGTCATCGTCGAACCAGCATCGAGAGAGAGGAGTCCGTTTAGTTATCAACTGTGCCTTCGCCCATTCCTGTTCATGCTTTGTTTTTTAATTCATTCTCGGGTTGTGGGCATCACTGGCAAGGCTGGCATTATTTGCACATTCCTAGTTGCCCTTATACAACTGAGTGGCTCGCTAGGTCACGACAGAGGGCAGTTAAGAGTCAACCACGTTGGTGTGGGACTGGAGTCACATAAAGGCCAAATTGGGTAAGGACGGCAGATTTCCTTCCTAAAGGACATTAGATCCTGTTCATGCTGCCACTCCCTGCCCCTCCCCCAGCTCATGCTGCCACTCCCTGCCCCTCCCCCAGCTCATGCTGCCACTCCCTGCCCCTCCCCCAGCTCATGCTGCCACTCCCTGCCCCTCCCCCAGCTCATGCTGCCACTCCCTGCCCCTCCCCCAGCTCATGCTGCCACTCCCTGCCCCTCCCCCAGCTCATGCTGCCACTCCCTGCCCCTCCCCCAGCTCATGCTGCCACTCCCTGCCCCTCCCCCAGCTCATGCTGCCACTCCCTGCCCCTCCCCCAGCTCATGCTGCCACTCCCTGCCCCTCCCCCAGCTCATGCTGCCACTCCCTGCCCCTCCCCCACAGTCCCCACTGGCACTTTCCTTCTTCTCACCCCGAACCACTCTTCCCGGCTTCTGCTCGTTTCCCTCTCAACACCAACAACTTGTATTGATACAGCGTCTTTAACATCGTAAAACGTCCCAAGGCGCTTCACAGGAGCGTTATTAAACAAAATTTTACACCGAGCCAAAGAAGGAGCTATTAGGACAGGTGATCAAAAGCTTGGTCAGAGACAGGAGAATTTATAACGGGAAATGAGGAAATGGCAGAGAAATTAAATAAATACTTTGTTTCTGTTTTCACGGAGGAAGACACAAAAAACCTCCCAGAAATACGAGAAAACCAAGGGTGTGACGAGAATGAGGAACTTAAAGAAATTATTATTAGTAAAAAAACAGTGCTAGCAAAATTAATGGGACTAAAAGTCGATAAATCCTAAGGACCGAATGACCTGCATCCTAGGGTTTTGAAAGAGGTGGCCATTGGGATAGTGGATGCATTGGTTGTCATCTTCCAAAATTCTATAGATTCTGGAACGGTTCCTGCAGATTGGAGGATAGCAAATGTAACCCTGCTATTTAAGAAAGGAGGGAGAGAGAAAACAGGGAACTACAGACCTGTTAGCCTCACATCAGTAGTTGGGAAAATGCTGGAATCTATTATAAAGGATGCCATAACTGGGCACTTAGAAACTAATAGTAAGATTGGGCAGAGTCAAAATGGATTTATGAAAGGGAAATCCTGTTTAACAAACCTACTGCAGTTCTTTGAGGATGTAACTAGTGGAGTAGACAAAGGGGAACCGGTAGATGTAGTGTATCTGGATTTTCAGAAGGCCTTCGATAAGGTCCCACACAAGAGGTTGGTGAACAAAATTAGGGCACATGGAATTGGGGGTAATATACTAGCATGGATTGAGAATTGGTTAACAGACAGAAAACAAAGAGTAGGGATAAACGGGTCTTTTTCAGGATGGCGGGCTGTGACTAGTGGGGTACCGCAAGGATCGGTGCTTGGGCCCCAGCTATTCACAATCTATATCAATGATTTGGATGAGGGGACTAAATGTAACATTTTCAAATTTGCTGATGATACAAAGCTGGCAGTGTCAGTTGCGAAGAGGATGTGAAGAGGCTTCAAGGGGATCTAGACAGGCTCAGTGAGTGGGCGAGAACATGGCAGATGGAATATAATGTGGATAAATGTGAAGTTATCCACTTTGGTAGAAAAAACAGAAAGGCAGAGTATTTCCTAAATGGTGAAAGATTGGGGAATGCAGATGCTCAAAGGGACCTGGGTGTCCTTGTATATGAGTCACTGAAAGTAAATGTGCAGGTGCAGCAAGCCACTAGGAAGGCAAATGGTATGCTGGCCTTCATTACAAGAGGATTTGAGTACAGGAGTAAAGAAGTCTTACTCCAGTTATATAGGGCCTTGGTGAGACCACACCTGGAGTACTGTGTACAATTTTGGTCTCCTTACCTAAGGAAGGTTATACTTGCCATAGAGGGAGTGCAATGAAGGTTCACGAGATTGATTCCTGGGATGGTGAGACTGTTGTATGAGAAGAGATTGAGTAAACGAGGCCTGTATTCTCTTGAATTCAGAAGAATGAGAGGGGATCTCATTGAAGCATACAAAATTATTACAGGGCTTGATAGGGTGGATGCTGGGAGAATGTTTCCCTTGGCTGGAGAGTCTAGAACCAGGGGCCACAGCCTCAAGATAAAGGGTAGGCCATTCAGGACTGAGATGAGAAGAGATTTCTTCACACAGAGGGTGGTGAATCTTTGGAATTCTCTACCCCAGAGGGCTGTGGAGGCTCAGTCATTGGGTATATTCAAAACAGAAGTCGATAGATTTCTGACTAGTAAGGGCATCAAGGGATATGGCGATAGGGCCGGTGAATGGAGTTGAGGCAGAAGATCAGCCATGATCTCATTGAATGGCGGAGCAGGCTCGAAGGGCTGAATGGCCGACTCCTGCTCCTATTTCTTATGTTCTTATGGTCAATGAGATAGGTTTTAAGGAATATCTTAAAGGAGGAGAGCGAGGTAGAGAGGCGGAGCGGTTTGGGGAGGGAATTCCAGAGCTCAGTGCCTAGGCAGCTGAAAGCACGGCCGCCAATGGTGGAGCGAAGGAAAATGCACAAGAGGCCAGAATTGGAGGAGCGCAAATGTCCCGGGGTGTTGTAAGGCTGGAGGAGGTTACAGAGATAGGGAGGGGCGAGGCCATGGAGGGATTTGAAAACAAGGATGAGAATTTAAAATTTGAGGCGTTGCCGAACCGGGAGCCAATGTAGGTCAGCGAGCACAGGGGGTGATGGATGAACGGGACTTGGTGCGAGTTAGGACACGGGGCAGCAGAGTTTTGAATGAGCTCAAGTTTACAGAGGGTGGAAGATGGGGGAGCATTGGAATGGTCGAGTTCAGAGATAACAAAGGCACGGATGAGGGTTGCAGCAGCAGAGTGCCTGAGGCAGGGGCGGAGTCGGGCGATTTTACGGAGGTGGAAGTAGGTGGTCTTGGTGATGGAGAGGATATGGGGTCGGAAGCTCAGCTCGGGGTCGAATAGGACGCCAAGGTTGTGAACAGACTGGTTCAACCTGAGACAAATGGCTTCAGTCTTTCCAATGTTTCATTGGAGGAAATTTATGATGGGATGTCGAACAAGCAGAGGCAGTGGAGAGGTAGAGAGAGGCGGTGGTGAGGTAGAGCTGGGTGTCGTCAGCATACATGTGGAACCTGATGATGTGTTTTCGGATGATGTCGCCAAGGGGCAGCATGTAGATGAGAAATAGGATGGAGCCAAGGATAGATCCTTGGGGGACTCCAGAGGTAACGGTGCGGGAGCGGGAAGAGAAGCCGTTGCAGGAGATTCTTTGGCTATGACTGGATAGATCATTACCTTCCATAACACCCTTCTCTCCCTCCATTATTACCCCTTCATTCTTCCTTTGATTGACATCCATTTCCTGCTTCAATGACCATCTATTTGTCCTCCTCAACTGCCTTCTCCTAAGCCCCACTCCCACCTCTCTCCTGCTGTTAATGTAGCAGACCAGCTCCCTCACTGCTCTTAACAGTATTCTCTGGAGAGTTCCTGTTAACCAAGGCTGCAGTCCTTGTCCTAACATGAGAGAGAGGAGAGAGGGACCCAGTCTGGTGCATCAGCAGCTGAACTCGGGTAGCAGGAGCAGCAGGGTGAGCGTGCCCATATTTGCACTAATTTTTGTCACCAAAAGCTGCCTGGGCTCCCAGAAGGCTGATGTCAGCATGAAACGCTGAGGGCTAGTACGTATGGAAATGGGATTAGAGTAGGTTCCTCTAGTTGAGCTATCTATTCTTATCCTATTTCCACACAAGTTGACAAGGCTGTTAAAAAAAAACATTTGGGATCCTGGGCTTTATAAATAGAGGCATAAGAGTACAAAAGCAAGGAAGTCATGCTAAACCCATACAAATCTCTGGTTAGGCCTCAGCTGGAGTATTGTGTCCAATTCTGGACACCACTCTTTAGGATGGATGTGAAGGTCTGAGAGAGGGAGGCAGAGGAGATTTACTAGAATGGTACCAGGGATGAGAGACTTCAGTTATGTGGGGAAACTGGAGAAGCTGGGGCTTGTTCTCCTTAGAGCAGAGGTGGTTATGGGGAGATTTAATAGAGGTGTTTAAAATTATGAAGGGTTTTGACCGTTTCCACTGGCAGAAGGGTCGGTAACCAGAGGACACAGACTTAAGGTCATTGGTAAAAGAACCAGAGGGGGAGATGAGGAGAATTTTTTTTACGCAGCGAGTTGTTAGCTCTACCAAAGAGCCGGCACGGTCATGATGGGCTGAATGACCTCCATCTGTGCTGTAAGATTATATGATTCTATGAATCCTGTCCTCACGTAATGTCCTCCAACACGTACTGTACAGTGGGAGTCGACAGATAGCAATTAGAAGCAAGAGCCCTGGCTGATTTGACCCCTCCCCATCCCAAAGGCACTGGGGCAATTTTAACAGCCCTGCGATCAGCCAACTCGGCGCAAAGCAGGGATCAAGTCTTCAGTCTTGGTGGTCTGTACAGCTCCATTCCGCACTGAGAGACTACAGTTATGAGGAGAGACTTGAGAGTATCTGAAGGGGTGAATGTGGACGATTCTATGATTCTAGTTGAAGGGTTAGCACCAGCATTGCCGCAATGGGCCGAATTTCTGTGACTTGATTGTTCGGCTCCACGTGAAGGTGAGTTTGAAGTTGTGAATGTGGAGCGGCCTGAAAGGCCCGTTGGTCAATAGGAGTGATGACAGAGCCAGATACTTACTTCAGGGTGAGCTTGGTGTTGCAGGTGGAGCAGGCGAAGCAGTGAACACACCAGGCCTTGTTCAGAGCCGAGACCACTGGAACATAAAATGGACCGTCACTTTCACCGTTCAAGTCTCCCACTGCGCCTTCCCACTCCAAAGTGCCACTGCCTCCCACCCATTCTCTGTAGCCGTGAGAAGGACAAGGCCTGGTTTCCCCATCACAGCCTCCTTTCAGTTGCCTGGATGCAATTTTTCATCAGCTACTGTTTTTAAAAATTATTATTATTCAATCTTGAGATGTGGACATCACTGGAAAGGAAATAGTTTTTCTCTATCTACCCTATCAAATCCTTTAATCCTTTAATTTATTGCCCATCCCTAGATGCCCAATGTTTAATCGAACTGAGTGGCTTAGGAACAAGAGGAGGCCATTCCTCTGTATCTTAACTCCATCTGCCCGCCTTGGTTCCATATCCCTTAATACCCTTACCTAACGAAAACCTTTCAAATCTCAGTTTTGAAATTTTCAATTGACCCCTGGCTTGAACAGCTTTTGGGGGGAGAGAGTTCCAGATTTCCACCGCCCTTTGTGTGAAGAAGTGATTCCTGACATCAATCCTGAATGGCCTGGCTCTAATTAAAAGGTTCTGCCCCCTTGTGCTGGACTCCCCCACCAGAGGAAACAGTTTCCCTCTATCTACCCTATCAAATCCTTTAATCATCTTAAACACCTCAATTAGATCACCCTTTAATCTTCTATATTCAAGGGAATACAAGCCTAGTCTATGCAACCTGTCCTCATAATTTAACCCTTTTAGCCGCAGTATCATTCTGGTGAATCTGCATTCACCCCCTCCAAGGCCAGTATATCCTTCCTGAGATGTGGTGCCCTGAACTGAACGCAGAGCTCCAGAGGTAGTCCAACCAGAGCTCTGTACAACTGTAGCATAACTTCCACCCCTTTGTATTCCAGCCCTCTGGAGATAAAGGCCAACATTCCATTGGCCTTTTAAATTATTTTTTGCACCTGTCCACTGGCTTTTAGTGATTTCTGTACTTGGACCCTTAAATCTCTCTGCTCCTCCACGGTTCCTAGCTTCTCACCATTTAGAAAATACTCTGATCTAGTTATCTTGGGTCCAAAGTGGATGACCTCACACTTTCCCACATTGAACTCCATCTACTACAGTTTTGCTCACTCACTTAATCTATCAATGTCCCTTTGCAACTTTCTCCTCCCATCTACACTATTGATGATGCAACCTAATTTGGTGTCGTCAGCACACAGCTAGACCACTTCAGAGGGCAGTTAAGAGACAACCATGTTGGTGTGAGGCTGGAGTCACATATAGGCCAGACTGGGGTAAGGACGGCAGGTTTCCTTCCCTAAAGGACATCAGTGAAACAGTTGGAATTTTACGACAATCCGACAGCTTCATGGTCACTTTTACTGAGACCAGCTTTTTTAAACTCAATTCAAATTCTCAAACTGTAATAAAAAGAAAGAATTTGCATTTATAAAGCGCCTTTAATGATCTCAGGACGTCCCAAAATGAAGTACATTTGCAATGTAGTCACTGTTGTAATGTTGGAAACGCGGCAGCCAATTTGCACACAGCAAGCTCCCACAAACCTTGGGGTAAGCGTCACGATTTCCCAGTCCCAGTATTGAGCTTTGTGTGGTGGGAGCACACAGTGAGAGTTGGTGTGGAAACCAACAGGCACAGCTTTAGTTAAATGCGCTGACCTCCTGGGCGAATTTCTGGTACGCATCCCTACTGTGGGAAGCTCAGTGCCAGGAGCACTGAATTGTAACATTTACCCCTCGCAGCCCTCTACAAATCTAAACAAGCTGATAGGCTCAGATGATGCCAGTTCTAAATGGCACAGTCTCCACCATTTATAACGGGTGTGCTGGTGTTCATGTGATTTCCCCTCTATACGCGGTGGGCGGTAAAACCAAGTAACCAATATATTTTTTTAAAACAGAAAATCTCCACTTAGCAACGGCCTCTCCCAGATGTTATCCAGAACTCATCACTGAGGTATTCGCACTTCAACCGGGTGCGAACAGCTAATTGAAGTTACTTGAAGACTCGACTTTACCTGAAATCAGCAGAGCTTTTTAAATGGGTAAGTACAGGGTAGGAACTTACTGAACTGTCTAAAACAGTTGGCGTATTTAATACGTTATAAGTGGTGCCTTTGTAATGAACTCTGATGGTGATGGGAAATGGTCAACGCCATTTGCCCGATATAGGTGGCTGCCCGTGATAAGCAGGGA
>CM059429.1:79081987-79200639 GCA_030390025.1 Squalus acanthias | reverse complement strand
CTGATAGCTCCCTCTCACTGATCTAGTCTGATAGCTCTCTCTCACTGATCTAGTCTGATAGCTCCTCTCACTGATCTAGTCTGATAGCTCCTCTCACTGATCTAGTCTGATAGCTCTCTCTCACTGATCTAGTCTGATAGCTCTCTCTCACTGATCTAGTCTGATAGCTCCCTCTCACTGATCTAGTCTGATAGCTCTCTCCCACTGATCTAGTCTGATAGCTCTCTCTCACTGATCTAGTCTGATAGCTCTCTCTCACTGATCTAGTCTGATAGCTCCTCTCACTGATCTAGTCTGATAGCTCTCTCTCACTGATCTAGTCTGATAGCTCCCTCTCACTGATCTAGTCTGATAGCTCCCTCTCACTGAACTAGTCTGATAGCTCCCTCTCACTGATCTAGTCTGATAGCTCCCTCTCACTGATCTAGTCTGATAGCTCTCTCTCACTGATCTAGTCTGATAGCTCTCTCTCACTGATCTAGTCTGATAGCTCCCTCTCATTGACTAGTCTGATAGCTCCCTCTCACTGATCTAGTCTGATAGCTCTCTCTCACTGATAGTCTAGTCTGATAGCTCTCTCTCACTGATCTAGTCCGATAGCTCCCTCTCCACTGATCTAGTCTGATAGCTCTCTCTCTCTGAACTAGTCGATAGCTCCTCCTCACTGATCTAGTCTGATAGCTCCCTCTCACTGAACTAGTCCTGATAGCTCCCCTCTCATCTGAATCTAGTCCTATAGCTCTCTCTCACACTGATCTTGACTGTAGCTCTCTCCACTGTTCTTGTCCTAGATAGCTCTCTCTCACTGATCTAGTCTGATAGCTCCCTCTCACTGATCAAGTCTGATAGCTCCCTCTCTCATGAACTAGTCCTGATAGCTCCCTCTCACTGATCTAGTCTGAAGCTCCCTCTCACTGATCTAGTCTGATAGCTCCTCTCCCTGATCTAGTCTGATAGCTCTCTCTCACTGATCTAGTCTGATAGCTCTCCTCTCACTGATCTAGTCTGATAGCTCCTCTCACTGATCTAGTCTGATAGCTCCTCTCACTGATCTAGTCTGATAGCTCCCTCTCACTGATCTAGTCTGATAGCTCTCTCTCATTGAACTAGTCTGATAGCTCCCTCTCACTGATCTAGTCTGATAGCTCCCTCTCACTGATCTAGTCTGATAGCTCTCTCTCATTGAACTAGTCTGATAGCTCCCTCTCACTGATCTAGTCTGATAGCTCCCTCTCACTGATCTAGTCTGATAGCTCCCTCTCACTGATCTAGTCTGATAGCTCCCTCTCACTGATCTAGTCTGATAGCTCCCTCTCACTGATCTAGTCTGATAGCTCCTCTCACTGATCTAGTCTGATAGCTCCCTCTCACTGATCTAGTCTGATAGCTCCTCTCACTGAACTAGTCTGATAGCTCCTCTCACTGATCTAGTCTGATAGCTCCCTCTCACTGATCTAGTCTGATAGCTCCCTCTCACTGAACTAGTCTGATAGCTCCCTCTCACTGAACTAGTCTGATAGCTCCCTCTCACTGATCTAGTCTGATAGCTCTCTCTCTCACTGATCTAGTCTGATAGCTCTCTCTCACTGATCTAGTCTGATAGCTCTCTCTCACTGATCTAGTCTGATAGCTCTCTCTCACTGATCTAGTCTGATAGCTCCCTCATTGAACTAGTCTGATAGCTCTCTCTCACTGATCTAGTCTGATAGCTCCCGCTCACTATCTATCGATAGCTCCCTCTCACTGATCTAGTCTGATAGCTCTCTCACTGATCTAGTCTGATAGCTCTCCTCTCACTGATCTAGTCTGATAGCTCTCTCTCACTGATCTAGTCTGATAGCTCCCTCTCACTGATCTGGTCTGATAGCTCCCTCTCATTGAACTAGTCTGATAGCTCCCTCTCACTGATCTAGTCTGATAGCTCTCTCTCACTGATCTAGTCTGATAGCTCTCTCTCACTGATCTAGTCTGATAGCTCTCTCTCACTGATCTAGTCTGATAGCTCTCTCTCACTGATCTAGTCTGATAGCTCCCTCTCACTGATCTAGTCTGATAGCTCCCTCTCACTGATCTAGTCTGATAGCTCCCTCTCACTGATCTAGTCTGATAGCTCTCTCTCACTGATCTAGTCTGATAGCTCCCTCTCACTGATCTAGTCTGATAGCTCCCTCTCACTGAACTAGTCTGATAGCTCCCTCTCACTGATCTAGTCTGATAGCTCTCTCTCACTGAACTAGTCTGATAGCTCCCTCTCACTGATCTAGTCTGATAGCTCTCTCTCACTGATCTAGTCTGATAGCTCCCTCTCACTGATCTAGTCTGATAGCTCTCTCTCACTGATCTAGTCTGATAGCTCTCTCTCACTGAACTAGTCTGATAGCTCTCTCTCACTGATCTAGTCTGATAGCTCTCTCTCACTGAACTAGTCTGATAGCTCTCTCTCACTGATCTAGTCTGATAGCTCTCTCTCACTGATCTAGTCTGATAGCTCTCTCTCACTGATCTAGTCTGATAGCTCTCTCTCACTGATCTAGTCAGATAGCTCCCTCTCACTGAACTAGTCTGATAGCTCCCTCTCACTGATCTAGTCTGATAGCTCCCTCTCACTGAACTAGTCTGATAGCTCCCTCTCACTGATCTAGTCTGATAGCTCCCTCTCACTGAACTAGTCTGATAGCTCCCTCTCACTGATCTAGTCTGATAGCTCCCTCTCACTGATCTAGTCTGATAGCTCTCTCTCACTGATCTAGTCTGATAGCTCCCTCTCACTGATCTAGTCTGATAGCTCCCTCTCACTGATCTAGTCTGATAGCTCCTCTCACTGATCTAGTCTGATAGCTCCTCTCATTGATCTAGTCTGATAGCTCTCTCTCACTGAACTAGTCTGATAGCTCCCTCTCACTGATCTAGTCTGATAGCTCCCTCTCACTGATCTAGTCTGATAGCTCCCTCTCACTGAACTAGTCTGATAGCTCCCTCTCACTGATCTAGTCTGATAGCTCCTCTCACTGATCTAGTCTGATAGCTCCCTCTCACTGATCTAGTCTGATAGCTCCCTCTCACTGATCTAGTCTGATAGCTCCCTCTCACTGATCTAGTCTGATAGCTCCCTCTCACTGATCTAGTCTGATAGCTCCTCTCACTGATCTAGTCTGATAGCTCCTCTCACTGATCTAGTCTGATAGCTCCTCTCATTGAACTAGTCTGATAGCTCCCTCTCACTGATCTAGTCTGATAGCTCTCTCTCACTGATCTAGTCTGATAGCTCCCTCTCACTGATCTAGTCTGATAGCTCCCTCTCACTGATCTAGTCTGATAGCTCTCCTCTCACTGATCTAGTCTGATAGCTCCCTCTCACTGATCTAGTCTGATAGCTCCCTCTCTAGTCTGATAGCTCCCCTCTCATGATCTAGTCCTGATAGCTCCCTCTCACTGATCTAGTCTGATAGCTCTCTCTCACTGATCTAGTCTGATAGCTCCCTCTCACTGATCTAGTCTGATTGCTCTCTCTCACTTGGATCTAGTCTGATAGCTCCCTCTCACTGATCTAGTCCGTAGGATAAGCTCCCTTTGTGGGTATTTTATATATATTCATGTAAGTCTGATAGCTCCCTCCTCTGATCAATCTGTTAGCTCCTCCTCACTGAACTTAGTCTGATAGCTCCATCATCACTGATCTAGTCTGATAGCTCCCTCTCACTGACTAGTCTGGATAGCTCCCTCATTGATCTAGTCTGAAGCTCTCTCTCACTGATCTAGTCCTGATAGCTCCCTCTCACTGATCTAATCTGGATAGCTCCCTCTCACTGATCTAGTCTTGATAGCTCTCTCTCACTGATCTAGTCTGATAGCTCTCTCTCACTGATCTAGGTCGGATAGCTCCCTCTCACTGATCTAGTCCTGATAGCTCCCTCATTGACTAGTCTGATAGCTCTCTCTCACTGATCTAGTCTGATAGTCTCCCTCTCACTGAACTATAGTCTGATAGCTCCCTCTCACTGATCTAGTCTGATAGCTCTCTCTCACTGAACTAGTCTGATAGCTCCCTCTCACTTGATCTAGTCTGCTAGCTCTCTCTCACTTGATCTAGTCTGATAGCTCCTCTCACTGATCTAGTCTGATAGCTCTCTCTCACTGAACTAGTCTGATAGCTCTCTCTCACTGATCTAGTCTGATAGCTCTCTCTCACTGATCTAGTCTGATAGCTCTCTCTCACTGATCTAGTCTGATAGCTCTCTCTCACTGATCTAGTCAGATAGCTCCCTCTCACTGAACTAGTCTGATAGCTCCCTCTCACTGATCTAGTCTGATAGCTCCCTCTCACTGAACTAGTCTGATAGCTCCCTCTCACTGATCTAGTCTGATAGCTCCCTCTCACTGAACTAGTCTGATAGCTCCCTCTCACTGATCTAGTCTGATAGCTCCCTCTCACTGATCTAGTCTGATAGCTCTCTCTCACTGATCTAGTCTGATAGCTCCCTCTCACTGATCTAGTCTGATAGCTCCCTCTCACTGATCTAGTCTGATAGCTCTCTCTCACTGATCTGGTCTGATAGCTCCCTCTCACTGATCTAGTCTGATCGCTCCCTCTCACTGATCTAGTCTGATAGCTCCCTCTCACTGATCTAGTCTGATAGCTCCCTCTCATTGATCTACTCAGATAGCTCCCTCTCACTGAACTAGTCTGATAGCTCCCTCTCACTGATCTAGTCTGATAGCTCTCTCTCACTGATCTAGTCTGATAGCTCCCTCTCACTGATCTAGTCTGATAGCTCCTCTCACTGATCTAGTCTGATAGCTCCCTCTCACTGATCTAGTCTGATAGCTCTCTCTCACTGATCTAGTCTGATAGCTCCCTCTCACTGATCTAGTCTGATAGCTCTCTCTCACTGATCTAGTCTGATAGCTCTCTCTCACTGATCTAGTCTGATAGCTCCTCTCATTGATCTAGTCTGATAGCTCCCTCATTGAACTAGTCTGATAGCTCCCTCTCACTGATCTAGTCTGATAGCTCTCTCTCACTGATCTAGTCTGATAGCTCCCTCTCACTGATCTAGTCTGATAGCTCCCTCTCACTGATCTAGTCTGATAGCTCCTCTCACTGATCTAGTCTGATAGCTCTCTCTCACTGATCTAGTCTGATAGCTCTCTCTCACTGATCTAGTCTGATAGCTCCCTCTCACTGATCTAGTCTGATAGCTCCCTCTCACTGATCTAGTCTGATAGCTCCCTCTCACTGATCTAGTCAGATAGCTCCCTCTCACTGATCTAGTCTGATAGCTCCCTCTCATTGAACTAGTCTGATAGCTCTCTCTCACTGATCTAGTCTGATAGCTCCCTCTCACTGATCTAGTCTGATAGCTCTCTCTCACTGATCTAGTCTGATAGCTCCCTCTCACTGATCTAGTCTGATAGCTCCCTCTCACTGATCTAGTCTGATAGCTCTCTCACTGAACTAGTCTGATAGCTCCTCTCACTGATCTAGTCTGATAGCTCCCTCTCACTGAACTAGTCTGATAGCTCTCTCTCACTGATCTAGTCTGATAGCTCCCTCTCACTGATCTAGTCTGATAGCTCCCTCTCACTGATCTAGTCTGATAGCTCTCTCTCACTGATCTAGTCTGATAGCTCCCTCTCACTGATCTAGTCTGATAGCTCCCTCTCACTGATCTAGTCTGATAGCTCCCTCTCACTGATCTAGTCTGATAGCTCCCCCTCATTGATCTAGTCTAATAGCTCTCTCTCACTGATCTAGTCTGATAGCTCCCTCTCACTGATCCAGTCTGATAGTTCCCTCTCACTGATCTAGTCTGATAGCTCTCTCTCATTGAACTAGTCTGATAGCTCCCTCTCACTGATCTAGTCTGATAGCTCCCTCTCACTGATCCAGTCTGAAAGCTCTCTCTCACTGATCTAGTCTGATAGCTCTCTCTCACTGATCTAGTCTGATAGCTCCCTCTCACTGATCTAGTCTGATAGCTCCCTCTCATTGAACTAGTCTGATAGCTCCCTCTCACTGATCTAGTCTGATAGCTCCCTCTCATTGAACTAGTCTGATAGCTCCCTCATTGACCTAGTCTGATAGCTCTCTCTCACTGATCTAGCCTGATAGCTCCCTCTCACTGATCTAGTCAGATAGCTCCCTCTCACTGATCTAGTCTGATAGCTCTCTCTCACTGATCTAGTCTGATAGCTCCCTCTCACTGATCTAGTCTGATAGCTCTCTCTCACTGATCTAGTCAGATAGCTCCCTCTCACTGATCTAGTCTGATAGCTCTCTCTCACTGATCTAGTCTGATAGCTCTCTCTCACTGATCTAGCCTGATAGCTCTCTCTCACTTATCTAGTCAGATAGCTCCCTCTCACTGATCTAGTCTGATAGCTCTCTCTCATTGATCTAGTCTGATAGCTCCCTCATTGAACTAGTCTGATAGCTCTCTCTCACTGATCTAGTCTGATAGCTCCCTCTCACTGATCTAGTCAGATAGCTCCCTCTCACTGATCTAGTCTGATAGCTCTCTCTCATTGATCTAGTCTGATAGCTCCCTCATTGAACTAGTCTGATAGCTCTCTCTCACTGATCTAGTCTGATAGCTCCCTCTCACTGAACTAGTCTGAAAGCTCTCTCTCACTGATCTAGTCCGATAGCTCCCTCTCATTGATCTAGTCTGATAGCTCCCTCACTGAACTGGTCTGATAGCTCTCTCTCACTGATCTAGTCTGATAGCTCCCTCTCACTGAACTAGTCTGATAGCTCCCTCTCACTGATCTAGTCTGATAGCTCTCTCTCACTGATCTAGTCTGATAGCTCCCTCTCACTGATCTAGTCTGATAGCTCTCTCTCACTGATCTAGTCTGAAAGCTCTCTCTCACTGATCTAGTCTGATAGCTCCCTCTCATTGAACTAGTCTGATAGCTCCCTCTCACTGATCTAGTCTGATAGCTCCCTCTCACTAAACTAGTCTGATAGCTCCCTCTCACTGATCTAGTCTGATAGCTCCCTCTCACTGAACTAATCAGATAGCTCCCTCTCACTGATCTAGTCTGATAGCTCCCTCTCACTGATCTAGTCTGATAGCTCCCTCTCACTGATCTAGTCTGATAGCTCCCTCTCACTGATCTAGTCTGATAGCTCCCTCTCACTGAACTAATCAGATAGCTCCCTCTCACTGATCTAGTCTGATAGCTCCCTCACACTGATCTGGTCTGATAGCTCCCTCTCATTGAACTAGTCTGATAGCTCCCTCTCACTGATCTAGTCTGATAGCTCTCTCTCACTGATCTAGTCTGATAGCTCTCTCTCACTGATCTAGTCAGATAGCTCTCTCTCACTGATCTAGTCTGATAGCTCTCTCTCACTGATCTAGTCTGATAGCTCTCTCTCACTGATCTAGTCTGATAGCTCTCTCTCACTGATCTAGTCTGATAGCTCTCTCTCACTGATCTAGTCTGATAGATCTCTCTCACTGATCTAGTCTGATAGCTCTCTCTCACTGATCTTGTCAGATAGCTCTCTCTCTCACTGATCTAGTCTGATAGCTCTCTCTCACTGATCTAGTCTGATAGCTCTCTCTCACTGATCTAGTCAGATAGCTCCCTCTCACTGATCTAGTCTGATAGCTCCCTCTCACTGATCTAGTCTGATAGCTCCCTCTCACTGATCTAGTCTGATAGCTCTCTCTCACTGATCTAGTCTGATAGCTCTCTCTCACTGATCTAGTCTGATAGCTCCCTCTCACTGATCTAGTCTGATAGCTCCCTCTCACTGAACTAGTCAGATAGCTCTCTCTCACTGAACTAGTCTGATAGCTCTCTCTCACTGAACTAGTCAGATAGCTCCCTCTCACTGATCTAGTCTGAAAGCTCCCTCTCATTGAACTAGTCAGATAGCTCCCTCTCACTGATCTAGTCTGATAGCTCTCTCTCACTGATCTAGTCTGATAGCTCTCTCTCACTGATCTAGTCTGATAGCTCCCTCTCACTGATCTAGTCTGATAGCTCCCTCTCATTGATCTAGTCTGATAGCTCTCTCTCACTGATCTAGTCTGATAGCTCTCTCTCACTGATCTCGTCCGATAGCTCCCTCTCACTGATCTAGTCTGATAGCTCCCTCTCACTGATCTAGTCTGATAGCTCCCTCTCATTGCACTAGTCTGATAGCTCCCTCTCACTGATCTAGTCTGATAGCTCTCTCTCACTGAACTAGTCTGATAGCTCCCTCTCACTGATCTAGTCTGATAGCTCTCTCTCACTGATCTCGTCTGATAGCTCCCTCTCACTGATCTAGTCTGATAGCTCCCTCTCACTGATCTAGTCTGATAGCTCCCTCTCACTGATCTAGTCTGATAGCTCCCTGTCATTGAACTAGTCTGACAGCTCCCTCTCACTTATCTAGTCTGATAGCTCCCTCTCACTGATCTAGTCTGATAGCTCCCTCTCACTGATCGAGTCTGATAGCTCCCTCTCATTGATCTAGTCTGATAGCTCCCTCTCACTGATCTAGTCTGATAGCTCTCTCTCACTGATCTAGTCCGATAGCTCCCTCTCATTGATCTAGACTGATAGCTCCCTCTCACTGATCTAGTCCAATAGCTCCCTCATTGAACTAGTCCGATAGCTCCCTCTCATTGATCTAGAGACTAGGGTCCTGAATTTAAATAAAGGAAACTACGATGGTATGAGGCGCGAATTGGGTAGGATTGATTGGGGAATATCACTCAAGGGGGCTGACGGTGGATAGGCAATGGCAAACATTCAAAGACTGCATGGATGAACTACAGAATTTGTACATCCCAGTGTGGCATAAGAATAAAACAAAAAGGGTGACTCAACCGTGGCTAACAAGGGAAATTAGGGATAGCATAAGATCCAAGGAGAGGGCATATAAATTGGCCAGAAAAAGCGGTAGCCCTGAGGATTGGGAGCAGTTTAGGATTCAACAAAGGAGGACAAAGGGATTAATTAAGAAGGGAAAATAGAATATGAAAGTAAGCTTGCTGGGAACATAAAAACTGACTGTAAGAGCTTTTATAGATATGTGAAGAGAAAAAGATTAGTGAAATCAAGTGTAGGTCCCTTGCAGTCAGAAGCGGGGGAAGTTATAATGGGGAACAAAGAAATGGCAGCCCAATTAAAAGCATATTTTGGTTCTGTCTTCACAAAGGAGGACACAAATAACCTCCCAGAGATGTTGGAGAACATACGGTCTGATGAAAGGGAGGAACTGAAAGAAATCAGTATTTGCAGGGAAATGGTGTTAGGGAAATTGACGGTATTGAAGGCCGATAAATCCCCAGGGCCTGATAATCTACATCCTAGGGTACTTAAGGAAGTGGCCCTAGAAATAGTAGATGCATTGCTGATCATCTTCCAACATTCGATGGAATCTGGAACTGTACCCATGGATTGGAGGGTAGCTAATGTTACCCCACTATTCAAAAAGGGTGGTAGAGAGAAAGCGGGGAATTACAGACCGGTATGACTGACATCGGTAGTGGGGAAAATGCTAGAGTCCATTATAAAGGATGTAATAGCTGAGCATTTGAAAAACAGTGACAGGATCGGACAAAGTCAACATGGATTTACAAAAGGTAAATCGTGCTTGACTAATCTACTGGAATTTTTTGAGGATGTAACTGGGAAAATAGATAAGGGAGAACCAGCAGATGTGGTGTATTTGGACTTTCAAAAGGCTTTCAATAAGGTCCCGCATAAGAGATTAGCGGGTAAAATTAAGGCACATGGGATTGGGGGCAAGGTATTGACTTGAATAGAGAACTGGTTGGCGGACAGAAAGCAGAGAGTAGGAATTAATGGGTCTTTTTCCGAGTGGCAAGCAGTGACTAGTGGGGTACCGCAGGGATCGGTCCTTGGACCCCAGCTATTCACAATATACATTAATGATCTAGATAAGGGAATTAAATGTAATATCTCCAAGTTTGCAGATGACACAAAGCTGGGTGGGAGTGTGTGCAGCGAGGAGGATAGCGAGAAACTCCAGGATGATCTGGACAGGTTGGGTGAGTGGGCAGAAGCGTGGCAGATGCAATATAACGTGGATAAGTGCGAGGTTATCCACTTTGGTGTCAAAAACAGAAAGGCAGACTATTATCTGAATGGCAATAGATTGGGAGAAGGGGAAGTGCAACGAGACCTGGGTGTCCTTGTGCACCAGTCGCTGAAAGTAAGCATGCAGGTGCAGCAGGCGGTGAAGAAGGCAAATGGTATGTTGGCCTTCATAGCGAAAGGGTTTGAGTATAGGAACAGGGATGTCCTGCTGCAGTTGTACAGGGCCTTGGTGAGACCACACCTTGAGTACTGTGTGCAGTTTTGGTCGCCTTATCTGAGGAAGGATGTTCTTGCCATGGAAGGAGTTCAGCGAAGATTCACAAGGCTGATACCTGGGATGGCAGGAATGACATATGAGGAGAGATTGGGTCGATTGGGCTTATACTCACTGGAGTATAGAAGAATGAGAGGGGATCTCATCGAAACATATAAAATTCTGACAGGTCTGGACAAACTAGATGCAGGAAGAATGTTCCCGATGGTCGGAGAGACCAGAACCAGGGGTCATAATCTACGGATAACGGGTAAACCATTTAGGACAGAAATGAGGAAGAATTTCTTCACCCAGAGAGTGGTGAACCTGTGGAATTCTCTACCACAGAAGGTAGTTGAGGCGAAGTTATTAAATATATTCAAGGATGAGTTAGATATATTTCTTAAAGCTAAAGGTATCAAGGGATATGGGGAGAAGGCAGGTACAGGGTACTGAGTTTAGATGATCAGCCATGATCTCATCGAATGGCGGAGCAGGCTCGAGGGGCCGAATGGCCTACTCCTGCTCCTATCTTCTATGTTATGTTTCTATCTAGTCTGATAGCTCCCTCTCACTGATCTAGTCTGATAGCTCCCTCTCACTGAACTAGTCTGATAGCTCCCTCTCACTGATCTAGTCTGATAGCTCCCTCTCACTGAACTAGTCTGATAGCTCCCTCTCACTGATCTAGTCTGATAGCTCCCTCTCACTGATCTAGTCAGATAGCTCCCTCTCATTGATCTAGTCTGATAGCTCCCTCTCACTGATCTAGTCTGATAGCTCCCTCTCATTGATCTAGTCTGATAGCTCCCTCTCACTGATCTAGTCTGATAGCTCCCTCTCACTGAACTGGTCTGATAGCTCCCTCTCACTGATCTAGTCTGATAGCTCCCTCTCACTGATCTAGTCTGATAGCTCTCTCTCACTGATCTAGTCTGATAGCTCTCTCTCTCACTGATCTAGTCTGATAGCTCTCTCTCACTGATCTAGTCTGATAGCTCTCTCTCACTGATCTAGTCTGATAGCTCTCTCTCACTGATCTAGTCTGATAGCTCTCTCTCACTGATCAAGTCTGATAGCTCTCTCTCACTGATCTAGTCTGATAGTTCCCTCTCACTGAACTAGTCAGATAGCTCTCTCTCACTGATCTAGTCTGATAGCTCTCTCTCACTGATCTAGTCTGATAGCTCCCTCTCACTGAACTAGTCAGATAGCTCCCTCCCATTGAACTAGTCTGATAGCTCTCTCTCACTGATCTAGTCTGATAGCTCCCTCTCATTGAACTAGTCAGATAGCTCCCTCTCACTGATCTAGTCAGATAGCTCCCTCTCACTGATCTAGTCTGATAGCTCATCTCACTGATCTAGTCTGATAGCTCACTCTCACTGAACTAGTCAGATAGCTCTCTCTCACTGATCTAGTCTGATAGCTCCCTCTCATTGAACTAGTCAGATAGCTCTCTCTCACTGATCTAGTCAGATAGCTCCCTCACTGAACTAGTCAGATAGCTCCCTCTCACTGATCTAGTCTGATAGCTCTCTCTCACTGATCTAGTCTGATAGCTCTCTCTCACTGATCTAGTCTGATAGCTCTCTCTCACTGATCTAGTCTGATAGCTCTCTCTCACTGATCTAGTCTGACAGCTCTCTCTCACTGATCTAGTCTGATAGCTCTCTCTCACTGATCTAGTCTGATAGCTCTCTCTCACTGATCTAGTCTGATAGCTCTCTCTCACTGATCTAGTCTGATAGCTCTCTCTCTCGCTGATCTAGTCTGATAGCTCCCTCTCACTGATCTAGTCTGATAGCTCCCTCTCATTGAACTAGTCAGATAGCTCTCTCTCACTGATCTAGTCTGATAGCTCCCTCTCACTGATCTAGTCTGATAGCTCCCTCTCACTGATCTAGTCTGATAGCTCCCTCTCATTGATCTAGTCTGATAGCTCTCTCTCACTGATCTAGTCTGATAGCTCTCTCTCATTGAACTAGTCTGATAGCTCTCTCTCACTGATCTAGTCTGATAGCTCCCTCTCACTGATCTAGTCTGATAGCTCCCTCTCACTGATCTAGTCTGATAGCTCTCTCTCATTGAACTAGTCTGATAGCTCTCTCTCACTGATCTAGTCAGATAGCTCTCTCTCACTGATCTAGCCTGATAGCTCCCTCTCATTGATCTAGTCTGATAGCTCCCTCTCATTGATCTAGTCAGATAGCTCTCTCTCACTGATCTAGTCCGATAGCTCCCTCTCACTGATCTAGTCTGATAGCTCCATCTCACTGATCTAGTCTGATAGCTCCCTCTCACTGAACTAGTCAGATAGCTCTCTCTCACTGATCTAGTCTGATAGCTCCCTCTCATTGAACTAGTCAGATAGCTCTCTCTCACTGATCTAGTCAGATAGCTCCCTCACTGAACTAGTCAGATAGCTCTCTCTCACTGATCTAGTCTGATAGCTCTCTCTCACTGATCTAGTCTGATAGCTCTCTCTCACTGATCTAGTCTGATAGCTCTCTCTCACTGATCTAGTCTGATAGCTCTCTCTCACTGATCTAGTCTGATAGCTCTCTCTCACTGATCTAGTCTGATAGCTCTCTCTCACTGATCTAGTCTGATAGCTCTCTCTCACTGATCTAGTCTGATAGCTCTCTCTCGCTGATCTAGTCTGATAGCTCCCTCTCACTGATCTAGTCTGATAGCTCCCTCTCATTGAACTAGTCAGATAGCTCACTCTCACTGATCTAGTCTGATAGCTCCCTCTCACTGATCTAGTCTGATAGCTCCCTCTCACTGATCTAGTCTGATAGCTCCCTCTCATTGATCTAGTCTGATAGCTCCCTCTCACTGATCTAGTCTGATAGCTCCCTCTCATTGAACTAGTCAGATAGCTCTCTCTCACTGATCTAGTCTGATAGCTCCCTCTCACTGATCTAGTCTGATAGCTCCCTCTCACTGATCTAGTCTGATAGCTCCCTCTCACTGATCTAGTCTGATAGCTCTCTCTCACTGATCTAGTCTGATAGCTCTCTCTCACTGATCTAGTCTGATAGCTCTCTCTCATTGAACTAGTCTGATAGCTCTCTCTCACTGATCTAGTCTGATAGCTCCCTCTCACTGATCTAGTCTGATAGCTCCCTCTCACTGATCTAGTCTGATAGCTCTCTCTCATTGAACTAGTCTGATAGCTCTCTCTCACTGATCTAGTCATATAGCTCTCTCTCACTGATCTAGTCTGATAGCTCCCTCTCATTGATCTAGTCTGATAGCTCTCTCTCACTGAACTAGTCTGATAGCTCTCTCTCACTGATCTAGTCTGATAGCTCCCTCTCATTGATCTAGTCTGATAGCTCTCTCTCACTGATCTAGTCTGATAGCTCTCTCTCACTGATCTAGTCTGATAGCTCCCTCTCACTGATCTAGTCAGATAGCTCCCTCTCACTGATCTAGTCAGATAGCTCTCTCTCACTGATCTAGTCTGATAGCTCCCTCTCATTGAACTCGTCTGATAGCTCCCTCTCATTGATCTAGTCCAATAGCTCCCTCTCGTTGAACTAGTCCAATAGTTCCCTCTCATTGATCTAGTCTGATAGCTCCCTCTCACTGATCTAGTCTGATAGCTCTCTCTCACTGATCTAGTCTGATAACTCTCTCTCACTGATCTAGTCTGATAGCTCTCTCTCATTGAACTAGTCTGATAGCTCTCTCTCACTGATCTAGTCAGATAGCTCTCTCTCACTGATCTAGCCTGATAGCTCCCTCTCATTGATCTAGTCTGATAGCTCCCTCTCATTGATCTAGTCAGATAGCTCTCTCTCACTGATCTAGTCCGATAGCTCCCTCTCATTGAACTAGTCTGATAGCTCTCTCTCACTGATCTAGTCAGATAGCTCTCTCTCACTGATCTAGCCTGATAGCTCCCTCTCATTGATCTAGTCTGATAGCTCCCTCTCATTGATCTAGTCAGATAGCTCTCTCTCACTGATCTAGTCCGATAGCTCCCTCTCACTGATCTAGTCTGATAGCTCCATCTCACTGATCTAGTCTGATAGCTCCCTCTCACTGAACTAGTCAGATAGCTCTCTCTCACTGATCTAGTCTGATAGCTCCCTCTCATTGAACTAGTCAGATAGCTCTCTCTCACTGATCTAGTCAGATAGCTCCCTCACTGAACTAGTCAGATAGCTCTCTCTCACTGATCTAGTCTGATAGCTCTCTCTCACTGATCTAGTCTGATAGCTCTCTCTCACTGATCTAGTCTGATAGCTCCCTCTCACTGATCTAGTCTGATAGCTCCCTCTCATTGATCTAGTCTGATAGCTCCCTCTCACTGATCTAGTCTGATAGCTCCCTCTCACTGATCTAGTCTGATAGCTCCCTCTCACTGATCTAGCCTGATAGCTCCCTCTCATTGATCTAGTCTGATAGCTCTCTCTCATTGATCTAGTCTGATAGCTCCCTCTCACTGATCTAGTCTGATAGCTCCCTCTCACTGATCTAGTCTGATAGCTCCCTCTCATTGATCTAGTCTGATAGCTCCCTCTCACTGATCTAGTCTGATAGCTCCCTCTCACTGATCTAGTCTGATAGCTCCCTCTCACTGATCTAGCCTGATAGCTCCCTCTCACTGATCTAGTCTGATAGCTCCCTCTCACTGATCTAGTCTGATAGCTCCCTCTCATTGATCTAGTCTGATAGCTCTCTCTCACTGATCTAGTCTGATAACTCTCTCTCACTGATCTAGTCTGATAGCTCTCTCTCATTGAACTAGTCTGATAGCTCTCTCTCACTGATCTAGTCTGATAGCTCCCTCTCACTGATCTAGTCTGATAGCTCCCTCTCACTGATCTAGTCTGATAGCTCTCTCTCATTGAACTAGTCTGATAGCTCTCTCTCACTGATCTAGTCTGATAGCTCCCTCTCACTGATCTAGTCAGATAGCTCCCTCTCACTGATCTAGTCAGATAGCTCTCTCTCACTGATCTAGTCTGATAGCTCCCTCTCATTGAACTCGTCTGATAGCTCCCTCTCATTGATCTGGTCCAATAGCTCCCTCTCGTTGAACTAGTCCAATAGTTCCCTCTCATTGATCTAGTCTGATAGCTCCCTCTCACTGATCTAGTCTGATAGCTCTCTCTCACTGATCTAGTCTGATAACTCTCTCTCACTGATCTAGTCTGATAGCTCTCTCTCATTGAACTAGTCTGATAGCTCTCTCTCACTGATCTAGTCAGATAGCTCTCTCTCACTGATCTAGCCTGATAGCTCCCTCTCATTGATCTAGTCTGATAGCTCCCTCTCATTGATCTAGTCAGATAGCTCTCTCTCACTGATCTAGTCCGATAGCTCCCTCTCACTGATCTAGTCTGATAGCTCCATCTCACTGATCTAGTCTGATAGCTCCCTCTCACTGAACTAGTCAGATAGCTCTCTCTCACTGATCTAGTCTGATAGCTCCCTCTCATTGAACTAGTCAGATAGCTCTCTCTCACTGATCTAGTCAGATAGCTCCCTCACTGAACTAGTCAGATAGCTCTCTCTCACTGATCTAGTCTGATAGCTCTCTCTCACTGATCTAGTCTGATAGCTCTCTCTCACTGATCTAGTCTGATAGCTCTCTCTCACTGATCTAGTCTGATAGCTCTCTCTCACTGATCTAGTCTGATAGCTCTCTCTCACTGATCTAGTCTGATAGCTCTCTCTCACTGATCTAGTCTGATAGCTCTCTCTCACTGATCTAGTCTGATAGCTCTCTCTCACTGATCTAGTCTGATAGCTCCCTCTCACTGATCTAGTCTGATAGCTCCCTCTCATTGAACTAGTCAGATAGCTCCCTCTCACTGATCTAGTCTGATAGCTCCCTCTCACTGATCTAGTCTGATAGCTCCCTCTCATTGATCTAGTCTGATAGCTCCCTCTCACTGATCTAGTCTGATAGCTCCCTCTCATTGAACTAGTCAGATAGCTCTCTCTCACTGATCTAGTCTGATAGCTCCCTCTCACTGATCTAGTCTGATAGCTCCCTCTCACTGATCTAGTCTGATAGCTCCCTCTCATTGATCTAGTCTGATAGCTCTCTCTCACTGATCTAGTCTGATAGCTCCCTCTCACTGATCTAGTCTGATAGCTCCCTCTCACTGATCTAGTCTGATAGCTCTCTCTCATTGAACTAGTCTGATAGCTCTCTCTCACTGATCTAGTCATATAGCTCTCTCTCACTGATCTAGTCTGATAGCTCCCTCTCATTGATCTAGTCTGATAGCTCTCTCTCACTGAACTAGTCTGATAGCTCTCTCTCACTGATCTAGTCTGATAGCTCCCTCTCATTGATCTAGTCTGATAGCTCTCTCTCACTGATCTAGTCTGATAGCTCTCTCTCACTGATCTAGTCTGATAGCTCCCTCTCACTGATCTAGTCAGATAGCTCCCTCTCACTGATCTAGTCAGATAGCGCTCTCTCACTGATCTAGTCTGATAGCTCCCTCTCATTGAACTCGTCTGATAGCTCCCTCTCATTGATCTAGTCCAATAGCTCCCTCTCGTTGAACTAGTCCAATAGTTCCCTCTCATTGATCTAGTCTGATAGCTCCCTCTCACTGATCTAGTCTGATAGCTCCCTCTCACTGATCTAGTCTGATAGCTCCCTCTCATTGAACTAGTCAGATAGCTCCCTCTCACTGATCTAGTCTGATAGCTCTCTCTCACTGATCTAGTCTGATAGCTCCCTCTCATTGAACTAGTCTGATAGCTCCCTCTCATTGAACTAGTCTGATAGCTCCCTCTCATTGAACTAGTCAGATAGCTCCCTCTCACTGATCTAGTCTGATAGCTCCCTCTCACTGATCTAGTCTGATAGCTCTCTCTCACTGATCTAGTCAGATAGCTCCCTCTCACTGATCTAGTCTGATAGCTCCCTCTCATTGAACTAGTCTGATAGCTCCCTCTCATTGAACTAGTCTGATAGCTCCCTCTCATTGAACTAGTCTGATAGCTCCCTCTCATTGAACTAGTCTGATAGCTCCCTCTCATTGAACTAGTCAGATAGCTCTCTCTCACTGATCTAGTCTGATAGCTCTCTCTCACTGATCTAGTCAGATAGCTCCCTCTCACTGATCCAGTCTGATAGCTCCCTCTCATTGAACTAGTCTGATAGCTCCCTCTCATTGAACTAGTCTGATAGCTCCCTCTCATTGAACTAGTCTGATAGCTCTCTCTCACTGATCTAGTCAGATAGCTCCCTCTCACTGATCTAGTCTGATAGCTCTCTCTCACTGATCTAGTCTGATAGCTCCCTCTCACTGATCTAGTCTGATAGCTCTCTCTCACTGATCTAGTCTGATAGCTCTCTCTCACTGATCTACTCTGATAGCTCTCTCTCACTGATCTAGTCTGATAGCTCTCTCTCACTGATCTAGTCTGATAGCTCCATCTCACTGAACTCGTCTGATAGCTCCCTCTCACTGATCTAGTCAGATAGCTCTCTCTCACTGATCTAGTCAGATAGCTCTCTCTCACTGATCTAGTCAGATAGCTCTCTCTCACTGATCTAGTCTGATAGCTCTCTCTCACTGATCTAGTCTGATAGCTCTCTCTCACTGATCTAGTCTGATAGCTCTCTCTCACTGATCTAGTCTGATAGCTCCCTCTCATTGAACTAGTCTGATAGCTCCCTCTCACTGAACTAGTCTGATAGCTCTCTCTCACTGATCTAGTCTGATAGCTCTCTCTCACTGAACTAGTCTGATAGCTCCCTCTCACTGAACTAATCTGATAGCTCTCTCTCACTGATCTAGTCTGATAGCTCTCTCTCCTGATCTAGTCAGATAGCCTCTCCTGATAGTCAGATAGCTCCCTCTCATTGAACTAGTCAGATAGCTCCCTCTCATTGAACTAGTCAGATAGCTCTCTCTCACTGATCTAGTCTGATAGCTCTCTCTCACTGAACTAGTCAGATAGCTCCCTCTCACTGATCTAGTCTGATAGCTCTCACTGATCTAGTCTGATAGCTCTCTCTCACTGATCTAGTCTGATAGCTCTCTCTCACTGATCTAGTCTGATAGCTCCCTCTCACTGAACTAGTCAGATAGCTCTCTCTCACTGATCTAGTCTGATAGCTCTCTCTCACTGATCTAGTCTGATAGCTCCCTCTCATTGAACTAGTCAGATAGCTCTCTCTCACTGATCTAGTCTGATAGCTCCCTCTCATTGAACTAGTCAGATAGCTCTCTCTCACTGATCTATTCTGATAGCTCCCTCTCATTGAACTAGTCAGATAGCTCTCTCTCACTGATCTAGTCTGATAGCTCTCTCTCACTGAACTAGTCAGATAGCTCCCTCTCACTGATCTAGTCTGATAGCTCTCTCTCACTGATCTAGTCTGATAGCTCTCTCTCACTGATCTAGTCTGATAGCTCTCTCTCACTGATCTAGTCTGATAGCTCTCTCTCACTGATCTAGTCTGATAGCTCTCTCTCACTGATCTAGTCTGATAGCTCTCTCTCACTGATCTAGTCTGATAGCTCTCTCTCATTGAACTAGTCAGATAGCTCCCTCTCACTGATCTAGTCAGATAGCTCTCTCTCACTGATCTAGTCTGATAGCTCTCTCTCACTGATCTAGTCTGATAGCTCTCTCTCACTGATCTAGTCTGATAGCTCCTCTCATTGAACTAGTCTGATAGCTCCCTCTCATTGATCTAGTCTGATAGCTCCTCTCATTGAACTAGTCAGATAGCTCACTCTCACTGATCTAGTCTGATAGCTCTCTCTCACTGATCTAGTCTGATAGCTCCCTCTCACTGATCTAGTCTGATAGCTCCCTCTCACTGAACTAGTCTGATAGCTCTCTCTCACTGATCTAGTCTGATAGCTCCCTCTCATTGAACTAGTCTGATAGCTCCCTCTCACTGATCTAGTCTGATAGCTCCCTCTCACTGATCTAGTCTGATAGCTCCTCTCACTGATCTAGTCTGATAGCTCCCTCTCACTGAACTAGTCTGATAGCTCTCCTCTCACTGATCTAGTCTGATAGCTCCTCTCACTGATCTAGTCTGATAGCTCTCTCTCACTGATCTAGTCAGATAGCTCCCTCTCACTGATCTAGTCTGATAGCTCCTCTCACTGATCTAGTCTGATAGCTCTCCTCTCACTGATCTAGTCTGATAGCTCTCTCTCACTGATCTAGTCTGATAGCTCTCTCTCACTGATCTAGTCTGATAGCTCTCTCTCACTGATCTAGTCTGATAGCTCCCTCTCACTGATCTAGTCTGATAGCTCTCTCTCACTGATCTAGTCTGATAGCTCTCTCTGATCTAGCTGATAGCTCCCTCTCATTGAACTAGTCTGATAGCTCTCTCTCACTGATCTAGTCTGATAGCTCCCTCTCACTGATCTAGTCTGATAGCTCCCTCTCACTGATCTAGTCTGATAGCTCCCTCTCACTGATCTAGTCTGATAGCTCTCTCTCACTGATCTAGTCTGATAGCTCTCTCTCACTGATCTAGTCTGATAGCTCTCTCTCACTGATCTAGTCTGATAGCTCCCTCTCACTGATCTAGTCTGAAAGCTCCTCTCACTGATCTAGTCTGATAGCTCTCTCTCATGATCTAGTCTGATAGCTCTCTCACTGATCTAGTCAGATAGCTCTCTCTCACTGATCTAGTCTGATAGCTCCCTCTCACTGATCTAGTCTGATAGCTCCCTCTCACTTGATCTAGTCAGATAGCTCTCTCTCACTGATCTAGTCAGATAGCTCTCTCTCACTGATCTAGTCTGATAGCTCCCTCTCACTGATCTAGTCTGATAGCTCCCTCTCACTGATCTAGTCAGATAGCTCTCTCTCACTGATCTAGTCAGATAGCTCCTCTCACTGATCTAGTCTGATAGCTCCCTCTCACTGATCTAGTCTGATAGCTCCCTCTCACTGATCTAGTCTGATAGCTCCTCTCATTGAACTAGTCAGATAGCTCTCTCTCACTGATCTAGTCAGATAGCTCTCTCTCACTGATCTAGTCTGATAGCTCTCTCTCACTGATCTAGTCTGATAGCTCTCTCTCACTGATCTAGTCTGATAGCTCTCTCTCACTGATCTAGTCAGATAGCTCTCTCTCACTGATCTAGTCTGATAGCTCTCTCTCACTGATCTAGTCTGATAGCTCTCTCTCACTGATCTAGTCTGATAGCTCTCTCTCACTGATCTAGTCTGATAGCTCTCTCTCACTGATCTAGTCTGATAGCTCTCTCTCATGATCTAGTCTGATAGCTCTCTCTCACTGATCTAGTCTGATAGCTCCTCTCTCACTGATCTAGGTCTGATAGCTCTCTCTCACTGATCTAGTCTGATAGCTCTCCTCTCAGCTGATCTAGTCTGATAAGGCTCCCTCTCACTGATCTAGTCTGATAGCTCCCTCCGCTTTGATCTACTCAATAGCTCCCTCTCACTGAACCTAGTCTGATAGCTCCCTCTCGACTGATCTAGACTGAATGCTCTCTCTCATTGAACTGTCTGATACTCTCTCTCACGAGCTAGTCTGAAATAGCTCCCTCACTGATCTAGTCTGTTAGCTCCCTCTCACTGACTAGTCTGATAGCTCTCTCTCACTGGATCTGATCTGATAGCTCCCTCCTCATGATCTGGGCTGATAGCTCTCTTCTCACTGACTAGTCTCGATAGCATCCCTCTCACTGTTCCATCCTGATATCTCTCTCTCAATGACTAGTCTGATAGCTCACTCTCCTCGATCCCTAGTATGATAGCTCACTCTCACAGATCTAGTCTGTTAGATACCTCACATTTGAACTATCTCTCTCTCACTGATCTAGTCAGATAGCTCCCTCTCACTGATCCAGTCTGATAGCTCCCTCTCATTGAACTAGTCTGATAGCTCCCTCTCATTGAACTAGTCTGATAGCTCCCTCTCATTGAACTAGTCTGATAGCTCTCTCTCACTGATCTAGTCAGATAGCTCCCTCTCACTGATCTAGTCTGATAGCTCTCTCTCACTGATCTAGTCTGATAGCTCCCTCTCACTGATCTAGTCTGATAGCTCTCTCTCACTGATCTAGTCTGATAGCTCTCTCTCACTGATCTACTCTGATAGCTCTCTCTCACTGATCTAGTCTGATAGCTCTCTCTCACTGATCTAGTCTGATAGCTCCATCTCACTGAACTAGTCTGATAGCTCCCTCTCACTGATCTAGTCAGATAGCTCTCTCTCACTGATCTAGTCAGATAGCTCTCTCTCACTGATCTAGTCAGATAGCTCTCTCTCACTGATCTAGTCTGATAGCTCTCTCTCACTGATCTAGTCTGATAGCTCTCTCTCACTGATCTAGTCTGATAGCTCTCTCTCACTGATCTAGTCTGATAGCTCCCTCTCATTGAACTAGTCAGATAGCTCCCTCTCATTGAACTAGTCAGATAGCTCTCTCTCACTGATCTAGTCTGATAGCTCTCTCTCACTGAACTAGTCTGATAGCTCCCTCTCACTGATCTAGTCAGATAGCTCTCTCTCACTGATCTAGTCTGATAGCTCTCTCTCACTGATCTAGTCTGATAGCTCTCTCTCACTGATCTAGTCTGATAGCTCTCCTCACTGATCTAGTCTGATAGCTCCTCTCACTGAACTAGTCAGATAGCTCTCTCTCACTTGAACTAGTCTGATAGCTCTCTCTCACTGTAGTGGCTCTCTCACTGAACTAGTCAGATAGCTCCCTCTCACTGATCTAGTCTGATAGCTCTCACTGATCTAGTCTGATAGCTCTCTCTCACTGATCTAGTCTGATAGCTCTCTCTCACTGATCTAGTCTGATAGCTCCCTCTCACTGAACTAGTCAGATAGCTCTCTCTCACTGATCTAGTCTGATAGCTCTCTCTCACTGATCTAGTCTGATAGCTCCCTCTCATTGAACTAGTCAGATAGCTCTCTCTCACTGATCTAGTCTGATAGCTCCCTCTCATTGAACTAGTCAGATAGCTCTCTCTCACTGATCTATTCTGATAGCTCCCTCTCATTGAACTAGTCAGATAGCTCTCTCTCACTGATCTAGTCTGATAGCTCTCTCTCACTGAACTAGTCAGATAGCTCCCTCTCACTGATCTAGTCTGATAGCTCTCTCTCACTGATCTAGTCTGATAGCTCTCTCTCACTGATCTAGTCTGATAGCTCTCTCTCACTGATCTAGTCTGATAGCTCTCTCTCACTGATCTAGTCAGATAGCTCTCTCTCACTGATCTAGTCTGATAGCTCTCTCTCACTGATCTAGTCTGATAGCTCTCTCTCATTTAACTAGTCAGATAGCTCCCTCTCACTGATCTAGTCAGATAGCTCTCTCTCACTGATCTAGTCTGATAGCTCTCTCTCACTGATCTAGTCTGATAGCTCTCTCTCACTGATCTAGTCTGATAGCTCCTTCTCATTGAACTAGTCTGATAGCTCCCTCTCATTGAACTAGTCTGATAGCTCCCTCATTGAACTAGTCAGATAGCTCACTCTCACTGATCTAGTCTGATAGCTCTCTCTCACTGATCTAGTCTGATAGCTCCCTCTCACTGAACTAGTCAGATAGCTCCCTCCCACTGAACTAGTCTGATAGCTCTCTCTCACTGATCTAGTCTGATAGCTCCCTCTCATTGAACTAGTCAGATAGCTCCCTCTCACTGATCTAGTCAGATAGCTCCCTCTCACTGATCTAGTCTGATAGCTCCCTCTCACTGATCTAGTCTGATAGCTCCCTCTCACTGAACTAGTCTGATAGCTCTCTCTCACTGATCTAGTCTGATAGCTCTCTCTCACTGATCTAGTCTGATAGCTCTCTCTCACTGATCTAGTCTGATAGCTCTCTCTCACTGATCTAGTCTGATAGCTCTCTCTCACTGATCTAGTCTGATAGCTCTCTCTCACTGATCTAGTCTGATAGCTCTCTCTCACTGATCTAGTCTGATAGCTCTCTCTCGCTGATCTAGTCTGATAGCTCCCTCTCACTGATCGAGTCTGATAGCTCCCTCTCATTGAACTAGTCAGATAGCTCTCTCTCACTGATCTAGTCTGATAGCTCCTCTCACTGATCTAGTCTGATAGCTCCCTCTCACTGATCTAGTCTGATAGCTCCTCTCACTGATCTAGTCTGATAGCTCTCTCTAGTCTGATAGCTCTCTCTCACTGATCTAGTCTGATAGCTCTCTCTCATTGAACTAGTCTGATAGCTCTCTCTCACTGATCTAGTCTGATAGCTCCCTCTCACTGATCTAGTCTGATAGCTCCCTCTCACTGATCTAGTCTGATAGCTCCCTCTCATTGATCTAGTCAGATAGCTCTCTCTCACTGATCTAGTCCGATAGCTCCCTCTCACTGATCTAGTCTGATAGCTCCATCTCACTGATCTAGTCTGATAGCTCCCTCTCACTGATCTAGTCAGATAGCTCTCTCTCACTGATCTAGTCTCTCATTGAACTAGTTGATAGCTCCCTCTCACTGAACTAGTCAGATAGCTCTCTCTCACTGATCTAGTCTGATAGCTCCTCTCACTGAACTAGTCAGATAGCTCTCTCACTGACTGTCAGATAGCTCTCTCACTGATCTAGTCTGATAGCTCTCTCTCACTGATCTAGTCTGATAGCTCTCTCTCACTGATCTAGTCTGATAGCTCTCTCTCACTGATCTAGTCTGATAGCTCTCTCTCACTGATCTAGTCTGATAGCTCTCTCTCACTGATCTAGTCAGATAGCTCTCTCTCACTGATCTAGTCTGATAGCTCTCTCTCACTGATCTAGTCTGATAGCTCTCTCTCACTGATCTAGTCTGATAGCTCTCTCTCACTGATCTAGTCTGATAGCTCTCTCTCACTGATCTAGTCTGATAGCTCTCTCTCACTGATCTAGTCTGATAGCTCCCTCTCACTGATCTAGTCTGATAGCTCCCTCTCATTGAACTAGTCAGATAGCTCTCTCTCACTGATCTAGTCTGATAGCTCCCTCTCACTGATCTAGTCTGATAGCTCCCTCTCACTGATCTAGTCTGATAGCTCCCTCTCATTGATCTAGTCTGATAGCTCTCTCTCACTGATCTAGTCTGATAGCTCTCTCTCATTGAACTAGTCTGATAGCTCTCTCTCACTGATCTAGTCTGATAGCTCCCTCTCACTGATCTAGTCTGATAGCTCCCTCTCACTGATCTAGTCTGATAGCTCCCTCTCATTGATCTAGTCTGATAGCTCTCTCTCACTGATCTAGTCAGATAGCTCTCTCTCACTGATCTAGTCTGATAGCTCCCTCTCATTGATCTAGTCTGATAGCTCCCTCATTGATCTAGTCAGATAGCTCTCTCTCACTGATCTAGTCCGATAGATCCCTCTCACTGATCTAGTCTGATAGCTCCATCTCACTGATCTAGTCTGATAGCTCCCTCTCACTGAACTAGTCTGATAGCTCTCTCTCACTGATCTAGTCTGATAGCTCTCTCTCACTGATCTAGTCTGATAGCTCTCTCTCACTGATCTAGTCTGATAGCTCTCTCTCACTGATCTAGTCTGATAGCTCTCTCTCACTGATCTAGTCTGATAGCTCTCTCTCACTGATCTAGTCTGATAGCTCTCTCTCACTGATCTAGTCTGATAGCTCTCTCTCGCTGATCTAGTCTGATAGCTCCCTCTCACTGATCGAGTCTGATAGCTCCCTCTCATTGAACTAGTCAGATAGCTCTCTCTCACTGATCTAGTCTGATAGCTCCCTCTCACTGATCTAGTCTGATAGCTCCCTCTCACTGATCTAGTCTGATAGCTCCCTCTCATTGATCTAGTCTGATAGCTCTCTCTCACTGATCTAGTCTGATAGCTCTCTCTCATTGAACTAGTCTGATAGCTCTCTCTCACTGATCTAGTCTGATAGCTCCCTCTCACTGATCTAGTCTGATAGCTCCCTCTCACTGATCTAGTCTGATAGCTCCCTCTCATTGATCTAGTCAGATAGCTCTCTCTCACTGATCTAGTCCGATAGCTCCCTCTCACTGATCTAGTCTGATAGCTCCATCTCACTGATCTAGTCTGATAGCTCCCTCTCACTGAACTAGTCAGATAGCTCTCTCTCACTGATCTAGTCTGATAGCTCCCTCTCATTGAACTAGTCAGATAGCTCTCTCTCACTGATCTAGTCAGATAGCTCCCTCACTGAACTAGTCAGATCGCTCTCTCTCACTGATCTAGTCTGATAGCTCTCTCTCACTGATCTAGTCTGATAGCTCTCTCTCACTGATCTAGTCTGATAGCTCTCTCTCACTGATCTTTTCTGATAGCTCTCTCTCACTGATCTAGTCTGATAGCTCTCTCTCACTGATCTAGTCTGATAGCTCTCTCTCACTGATCTAGTCTGATAGCTCTCTCTCACTGATCTAGTCTGATAGCTCTCTCTCACTGATCTAGTCTGATAGCTCTCTCTCACTGATCTAGTCTGATAGCTCTCTCTCACTGATCTAGTCTGATAGCTCTCTCTCGCTGATCTAGTCTGATAGCTCCCTCTCACTGATCTAGTCTGATAGCTCCCTCTCATTGAACTAGTCAGATAGCTCTCTCTCACTGATCTTGTCTGATAGCTCCCTCTCACTGATCTAGTCTGATAGCTCCCTCTCACTGATCTAGTCTGATAGCTCCCTCTCATTGATCTAGTCTGATAGCTCTCTCTCACTGAGCTAGTCTGATAGCTCTCTCTCATTGAACTAGTCTGATAGCTCTCTCTCACTGATCTAGTCTGATAGCTCCCTCTCACTGATCTAGTCTGATAGCTCCCTCTCACTGATCTAGTCTGATAGCTCTCTCTCATTGATCTAGTCTGATAGCTCTCTCTCACTGATCTAGTCTGATAGCTCCCTCTCATTGATCTAGTCTGATAGCTCCCTCTCTCATGATCTAGTCATAATAGCTCTCTCTCACTGATCTCGTCCGATAGCTCCCTCTCACTGATCTAGTCTGATAGCTCCCTCTCACTGATCTAGTCTGATAGCTCCTCTCACTGAATAGTCAGATAGCTCCTCTCACTGATCTAGTCAGATAGCTCCCTCACTGAACTAGTCAGATAGCTCTCTCTCACTGATCTAGTCTGATAGCTCCCTCTCATTGAACTAGTCAGATAGCTCTCTCTCACTGATCTAGTCTGATAGCTCTCTCTCACTGATCTAGTCAGATAGCTCTCTCTCACTGATCTAGTCTGATAGCTCTCTCTCACTGATCTAGTCTGATAGCTCTCTCTCACTGATCTAGTCTGATAGCTCTCTCTCACTGATCTAGTCTGATAGCTCTCTCTCACTGATCTAGTCTGATAGCTCTCTCTCACTGATCTAGTCTGATAGCTCTCTCTCACTGATCTAGTCTGATAGCTCCCTCTCGCTGATCTAGTCTGATAGCTCCCTCTCACTGATCTAGTCTGATAGCTCTCTCTCATTGAACTAGTCTGATAGCTCTCCTCTCACTGATCTAGTCTGATAGCTCCCTCTCACTGATCTAGTCTGATAGCTCCCTCGCACTGATCTAGTCTGATAGCTCCCTCTCATTGATCTAGTCTGATAGCTCCCTCTCACTGATCTAGTCTGATAGCTCTCTCTCGCTGATCTAGTCTGATAGCTCCCTCTCACTGATCTAGTCTGATAGCTCCCTCTCATTGAACTAGTCAGATAGCTCTCTCTCACTGATCTTGTCTGATAGCTCCCTCTCACTGATCTAGTCTGATAGCTCCCTCTCACTGATCTAGTCTGATAGCTCCCTCTCATTGATCTAGTCTGATAGCTCTCTCTCACTGAGCTAGTCTGATAGCTCTCTCTCATTGAACTAGTCTGATAGCTCTCTCTCACTGATCTAGTCTGATAGCTCCCTCTCACTGATCTAGTCTGATAGCTCCCTCTCACTGATCTAGTCTGATAGCTCTCTCTCATTGAGCTAGTCTGATAGCTCTCTCTCACTGATCTAGTCTGATAGCTCCCTCTCATTGATCTAGTCTGATAGCTCCCTCATTGATCTAGTCAGATAGCTCTCTCTCACTGATCTAGTCCGATAGATCCCTCTCACTGATCTAGTCTGATAGCTCCATCTCACTGATCTAGTCTGATAGCTCCCTCTCATTGAACTAGTCAGATAGCTCTCTCTCACTGATCTAGTCAGATAGCTCCCTCACTGAACTAGTCAGATAGCTCTCTCTCACTGATCTAGTCTGATAGCTCCCTCTCATTGAACTAGTCAGATAGCTCTCTCTCACTGATCTAGTCTGATAGCTCTCTCTCACTGATCTAGTCTGATAGCTCTCTCTCACTGATCTAGTCTGATAGCTCTCTCTCACTGATCTAGTCTGATAGCTCTCTCTCACTGATCTAGTCTGATAGCTCTCTCTCACTGATCTAGTCTGATAGCTCTCTCTCACTGATCTAGTCTGATAGCTCTCTCTCACTGATCTAGTCTGATAGCTCTCTCTCACTGATCTAGTCTGATAGCTCTCTCTCGCTGATCTAGTCTGATAGCTCCCTCTCACTGATCTAGTCTGATAGCTCCCTCTCATTGAACTAGTCAGATAGCTCTCTCTCACTGATCTAGTCTGATAGCTCCCTCTCACTGATCTAGTCTGATAGCTCCCTCGCACTGATCTAGTCTGATAGCTCCCTCTCATTGATCTAGTCTGATAGCTCCCTCTCACTGATCTAGTCTGATAGCTCCCTCTCATTGAACTAGTCAGATAGCTCTCTCTCACTGATCTAGTCTGATAGCTCCCTCTCACTGATCTAGTCTGATAGCTCCCTCTCACTGATCTAGTCTGATAGCTCCCTCTCATTGATCTAGTCTGATAGCTCTCTCTCACTGATCTAGTCTGATAGCTCTCTCTCACTGATCTAGTCTGATAGCTCCCTCTCACTGATCTAGTCAGATAGCTCCCTCTCACTGATCTAGTCAGATAGCTCTCTCTCACTGATCTAGTCTGATAGCTCCCTCTCATTGAACTCGTCTGATAGCTCCCTCTCATTGATCTAGTCCAATAGCTCCCTCTCGTTGAACTAGTCCAATAGTTCCCTCTCATTGAACTAGTCTGATAGCTCCCTCTCACTGATCTAGTCTGATAGCTCCCTCTCATTGAACTAGTCAGATAGCTCCCTCTCACTGATCTCGTCTGATAGCTCTCTCTCACTGATCTAGTCTGATAGCTCTCTCTCACTGATCTAGTCAGATAGCTCCCTCTCACTGATCTAGTCTGATAGCTCCCTCTCATTGAACTAGTCTGATAGCTCCCTCTCATTGAACTAGTCTGATAGCTCCCTCTCATTGAACTAGTCTGATAGCTCCCTCTCATTGAACTGGTCTGATAGCTCCCTCTCATTGAACTAGTCAGATAGCTCTCTCTCACTGATCTAGTCTGATAGCTCTCTCTCACTGATCTAGTCAGATAGCTCCCTCTCACTGATCCAGTCTGATAGCTCCCTCTCATTGAACTAGTCTGATAGCTCCCTCTCATTGAACTAGTCTGATAGCTCCCTCTCATTGAACTAGTCTGATAGCTCTCTCTCACTGATCTAGTCAGATAGCTCCCTCTCACTGATCTAGTCTGATAGCTCTCTCTCACTGATCTAGTCTGATAGCTCCCTCTCACTGATCTAGTCTGATAGCTCCCTCTCACTGATCTAGTCTGATAGCTCTCTCTCACTGATCTAGTCTGATAGCTCTCTCTCACTGATCTAGTCTGATAGCTCTCTCTCACTGATCTAGTCTGATAGCTCTCTCTCACTGATCTAGTCTGATAGCTCCCTCTCACTGAACTAGTCTGATAGCTCCCTCTCACTGATCTAGTCAGATAGCTCTCTCTCACTGAACTAGTCAGATAGCTCTCTCTCACTGATCTAGTCTGATAGCTCACTCTCACTGATCTAGTCTGATAGCTCCCTCTCATTGAACTAGTCAGATAGCTCTCTCTCACTGATCTGGTCTGATAGCTCCCTCTCATTGAACTAGTCAGATAGCTCCCTCTCATTGAACTAGTCAGATAGCTCTCTCTCACTGATCTAGTCTGATAGCTCTCTCTCACTGAACTAGTCAGATAGCTCTCTCTCACTGATCTAGTCTGATAGCTCTCTCTCACTGATCTAGTCTGATAGCTCTCTCTCACTGATCTAGTCTGATAGCTCTCTCTCACTGATCTAGTCAGATAGCTCTCTCTCACTGATCTAGTCTGATAGCTCTCTCTCACTGATCTAGTCTGATAGCTCTCTCTCATTTAACTAGTCAGATAGCTCCCTCTCACTGATCTAGTCAGATAGCTCTCTCTCACTGATCTAGTCTGATAGCTCTCTCTCACTGATCTAGTCTGATAGCTCTCTCTCACTGATCTAGTCTGATAGCTCCCTCTCATTGAACTAGTCTGATAGCTCCCTCTCACTGATCTAGTCTGATAGCTCCCTCATTGAACTAGTCAGATAGCTCTCTCTCACTGATCTAGTCTGATAGCTCTCTCTCACTGATCTAGTCTGATAGCTCCCTCTCATTGAACTAGTCTGATAGCTCCCTCTCATTGAACTAGTCTGATAGCTCCCTCACTGATCTAGTCAGATAGCTCTCTCTCACTGATCTAGTCTGATAGCTCTCTCTCACTGATCTAGTCTGATAGCTCCCTCTCACTGATCTAGTCTGATAGCTCTCTCTCACTGATCTCGTCTGATAGCTCCCTCTCATTGAACTAGTCAGATAGCTCTCTCTCACTGATCTAGTCTGATAGCTCTCTCTCACTGATCTAGTCTGATAGCTCCCTCTCACTGATCTAGTCTGATAGCTCTCTCTCACTGATCTCGTCTGATAGCTCCCTCTCATTGAACTAGTCAGATAGCTCTCTCTCACTGATCTAGTCTGATAGCTCTCTCTCACTGATCCAGTCTGATAGCTCCCTCTCATTGAACTAGTCTGATAGCTCCATCTCACTGATCTAGTCTGATAGCTCTCTCTCACTGATCTAGTCTGATAGCTCCCTCTCACTGAACTAGTCAGATAGCTCTCTCTCACTGATCTAGTCTGATAGCTCTCTCTCACTGATCTAGTCTGATAGCTCCCTCTCATTGAACTAGTCAGATAGCTCTCTCTCACTGATCTAGTCTGATAGCTCCCTCTCATTGAACTAGTCAGATAGCTCCCTCTCATTGAACTAGTCAGATAGCTCTCTCTCACTGATCTAGTCTGATAGCTCTCTCTCACTGAACTAGTCAGATAGCTCTCTCTCACTGATCTAGTCTGATAGCTCTCTCTCACTGATCTTGTCTGATAGCTCTCTCTCACTGATCTAGTCTGATAGCTCTCTCTCACTGATCTAGTCTGATAGCTCTCTCTCACTGATCTAGTCAGATAGCTCTCTCTCACTGATCTAGTCTGATAGCTCTCTCTCACTGATCTAGTCTGATAGCTCTCTCTCATTTAACTAGTCAGATAGCTCCCTCTCACTGATCTAGTCAGATAGCTCTCTCTCACTGATCTAGTCTGATAGCTCTCTCTCACTGATCTAGTCTGATAGCTCTCTCTCACTGATCTAGTCTGATAGCTCCCTCTCATTGAACTAGTCTGATAGCTCCCTCTCATTGAACTAGTCTGATAGCTCCCTCATTGAACTAGTCAGATAGCTCCCTCTCACTGATCTAGTCTGATAGCTCTCTCTCACTGATCTAGTCTGATAGCTCCCTCTCATTGAACTAGTCAGATAACTCTCTCTCACTGATTTAGTCAGATAGCTCTCTCTCACTGATCTAGTCTGATAGCTCCCTCTCATTGAACTAGTCTGATAGCTCCATCTCACTGATCTAGTCTGATAGCTCCCTCTCATTGAACTAGTCAGATAGCTCTCTCTCACTGATCTAGTCTGATAGCTCTCTCTCACTGATCTAGTCTGATAGCTCCCTCTCATTGAACTAGTCAGATAGCTCTCTCTCACTGATTTAGTCAGATAGCTCTCTCTCACTGATCTAGTCTGATAGCTCCCTCTCATTGAACTAGTCTGATAGCTCCATCTCACTGATCTAGTCTGATAGCTCCCTCTCATTGAACTAGTCAGATAGCTCTCTCTCACTGATTTAGTCAGATAGCTCTCTCTCACTGATCTAGTCTGATAGCTCCCTCTCATTGAACTAGTCAGATAGCTCCCTCTCACTGATTTAGTCAGATCGCTCTCTCTCACTGATCTAGTCTGATAGCTCCCTCTCATTGAACTAGTCTGATAGCTCCATCTCACTGATCTAGCCTGATAGCTCCCTCTCATTGAACTAGTCAGATAGCTCCCTCTCACTGATCGAGTCTTGTAGCTCCCTCTCATTGAACTAGTCAGATAGCTCCCTCTCACTGATCGAGTCTGATAGCTCCCTCTCATTGAACTAGTCAGACACCATCCTTTCACACTCTGGGATTCGATGGGAAAGTGGATCTGGCATCTAAATGACAATGTGTGCTACTGAGAATCGGTAATCATATTCAAAAAAGTGTTCTATTCACGGACATCCTTCACCCTGATGGGCAAACAATTCACCCAATATTTTGTGTGCAAAGCAGAACCTTTAGCAAGCAATCCATTCTCAGTTTGGATGCGATACCATTGGCACCAGAATCCAGACTGACTCTTTCACTGTCATCATACAGACTCCATCACCTGTATTGATGCTCTTAGAGAGGCTGTGGTGTTCTGGACTCCAGGATTGATTATCTGTGGTGTCCCTATCTCCAGTATTGATTATCTGTGGTGTTCCTGTCTCCAGTATTGATTATCTGTGGTGTTCCTGTCTCCAGTATTGATTATCTGTGGTGTCCCTGTCTCCAGTATTGATTCTCTGTGGTGTCCCTGTCTCCAGTATTGATTATCTGTTATCCCGGTCTCCAGTATTGATTCTCTGTGGTGTCCCTGTCTCCATTATTGATTATCTGTTATCCCGGTCTCCAGTATTGATTCTCTGTGGTGTCCCTGTTTCCAGTATTGATTATCTGTGGTGTTCCTGTCTCCAGTATTGATTCTCTGTGGTGTCCCTGTCTCCAGTATTGATTATCTGTGGTGTTCCTGTCTCCAGTATTGATTATCTGTGGTGTCCCTGTCTCCAGTATTGAATCTCTGTGGTGTTCCTGTCTCCAGTATTGATTCTCTGTGGTATTCCTGGCTCCAGTATTGATTATCTGTGGTGTTCCTGTCTCCAGTATTGATTATCTGTGGTGTTCCTGTCTCCAGTATTGATTATCTGTTGTGTTCCTGTCTCCAGTATTGATTCTCTGTGGTGTTCCTGTCTCCAGTATTGATTCTCTGTGGTGTTCCTGGCTCCAGTATTGATTCTCTGTGGTGTTCCTGTCTCCAGTATTGATTCTCTGTGGTGTTCCTGTCTCCAGTATTGATTATCTGTTGTGTTCCTGGCTCCAGGATTGATTATCTGTTGTGTTCCTGACCATTCACACCCGTGAACCTGGGCCTGTTTTGTAAAATTACATTTTCGTGGTTTTACGCCTTTTTCTCCGAATCCCTGATCCTCTTGTCCTCCATTATCACACGCCTACTTCAGCCACCTTCTCTGCAAACATTCCTGATTGGCTATAATGAGCAGCTGTTCTGTGTATAATAAGCTTCTTTCTCTATCAATTGCTTTCTTTTCAAAGACGTTTGTCTGAAATCTCCCTCAATGTGTGTCCCTAATTGATGGCCTAAGAACAAAGCAACGACTTCTATTTACCGCGTTATAATAGGAAGTTAGATTGGCCTCTGTGGGTCGAAAGGGAAGCAATGTTAAGGGTGTCATGAATAGTGCCAGCTGTCCCTTTCATGATGCACTTAACATTCGTTTACCTTTGACCTTTAGGGACTGTTTTCACTTTCCATGTGATGTCACGAATAGAGTGAATGGAATTCCTGGGTCCAATCTGTAAGCTGAGAGACACAGGAGATGTATAAAATATGGAACAGGCCCTGGACCACTCACAGTGCTGATGAACAGGAGATGGATTAGATAAAAACTAGGTCCAGCACCTCTTATAAGATAAAAATAATCTCAAACTGCCAAAATTAGTGAGACGAGATAAATCTATCCCTTGGAGAACAGCACAGTCCATATTAGACAGGGTCACTTAGCATCTAGGACCTGTTCCGTATTGGACAGGGTCAATTAGCATCTAGGACCTGTTCCGTATTGGAAAGGATCTATTCATGTCTAGGACCTCCTCTGTATTGGACAGGGTCAGAGAGTTTTAATAACAGTTATATGGCATTAGGGACTAAGGCCACATCAGGGAAAAATAGTAAAAAGTTAAAATTAAAGGCGCTACATCTGAATGCACGAAGCATTCGTAACAAGATAGATGAATTAATAGCACAAATAGAGATAAATGGGTTTGATCTAGTAGCCATTACTGAGACGTGGTTACAGGGTGACCAAGGTTGGGAACTAAATATTCCAAGGTACTTGACTTTTAGAAAAGATACGCAAAATGGAAAAGGAGGTAGGGTAGAAACATAGAAACATAGAAAAATAGGAGCAGGAATAGGCCATTCGGCCCTTCGAGCCTGCTCCGCCATTCAATATGATCATGGCTGATCCCCTATCTCAATACCATATTCCCGCTCTCTCCCCATGCCCCTTGATGCCTTTTGTGTCTAGAAATCTATCTATATCCTTCTTAAATATATTCAGTGACTTGGCCTCCACAGCCTTCTGTGGTAGAGAATTCCACAGGTTCACCACCCTCTGAGTGAAGAAATTTCTCCTCATCTCAGTCCTAAATGTCCTACCCCGTATCCTGAGACTGTGACCCCTCGTTCTAGAGCCCCCAGCCAGGGGAAACATCCTCCCTGCATCCAGTCTGTCTAGCCCTGTCAAAATTTTATACGTTTCAATGAGATCCCCGCTCATTCTTCTAAACTCTAGTGAATACAGGCCTAGTCGACCCAATCGCTCCTCATATGACAGTCCTGCCATCCCAGGAATCAGTCTGGTGAACCTTCGCTGCACTCCCTCTATGGCAAGTATATCCTTTCTTAGGTAAGGAGACCAAAACTGCACACAGTACTCCAAGTGTGGTCTCACCAAGGCCCTGTATAACTGTAGTAAGACATCCTTGCTCCTGTACTCAAATCCTCTTGCAATGAAGGCCAACATACCATTTGCCTTCCTAACTGCTTGCTGCACCTGCATGTTTGCTTTCAGTGACTGGTGTACAAGGACACCCAGATCCCTCTGTACATCAACATTTCCCAATCTATCACCATTTAAATAATACTCTGCCTTTCTGTTTTTCCTACCGAAGTGGATCAGGTAGCCCTGATAATAAAGGATGAGATAAAGGCAGAAGGGAGAAAGGATCATAGTCCAGAATGTAGAATCAGTATGGGTGGAGCTAAGAAATAACAAAGGGCAGAAAACACTGGTGGAAGAAGTTTATAGGCCCCCTAACAGTAATCAGTGTGTTGGACAGAGTATAAATCAGGAAATTAGAGGAGCATGCAACAAGGGTAATGTAATAATCGTGGGGGGACTTTAATCTTCATATAAATGGGGCAAACCAAATTGGCAAAAGTAGCTTGGAGGACGAGTTCATGGAATACATTCAAGACGGTTTTCAAAAACAATTTGTCGAGTAACCACCTAGGGAACAGGCTATTTTAGATGTAGTATTGTGCAATGAGACGGTTAATTAGTAATCTTATAGCAAAGGATCCTCTGGGGAAAAGTGATCAGAATATGATAGAATTTCATATTGAGTTTGAGAGTGCTGTGGTTAAGTCTGAAACGAGGGTCTTACATTTAAACAAAGCCAATTACAGAGGTATGAGGGGTGAGTTGGCAGAGGTAGATTGGGAAATTAGATTAAAAGATATTATGGTAAATAAGCAATGGCAAACATTTAAAGAGATAATTCATAATTCTCAAAGAATGTACATTGCCTTGAAGAATAAAATCTCCACTGGAAGTGGTACAGCCATGGCTAACTAGAGAAGTTAAGGATAGTATTAGATTAAAAGAAGACGCTTACAATGTTGCCAAAAATAGCAGTAAGCCTGAGGATTAGGAGGTTTTTAAAAATCAGCAAAGAATGACCAAGAAATTGATAAAGAGGGAGAAAATAGAATGAGAATAAACTAGCAAGAAATATAAAAACAGATTGTAAGAACTTTTACAAGTATGTAAAAAAAGGAACAGATTAGCAAAAGTAAACGTGGGTCCCTTAGAGGCAAAGACAGGAGAAATTATAATGGGGAATAAGTAAATGGCAGAGACATTAAACAAATATTTTGTATTTGTCTTCACAGTAGAAGACACAAAGAACATAAGGAACTTAAAGTAATTAATATTAGTAAAGAAAAAGTACTGGAGAAATTAATGGGACTAAAAGTCAACAAATACCCTAGACCTGATGGCCTGCATCATAGGGTTTTAAAAGAGGTGGTTGCAGAGATAGTAGATGCATTGGTTTTGATCTTCCAGAATTCCCTAGATTCTATAACGGTCCCCATGGATTGGAAGGTAATAAATGTTACCCTGCTGTGCAAGAAAGGAGGGGGAGAGAAAACAGGGTACTACTAGTTAGCCTGACATCAGTAGTAGGGAAAATGCTAGAATCAGTTATCAAGGACACTTGTAAAATCACAATATGATTACACAGTCAACATGGTTTTATGAAAGGGAAATTGTGTTTGACAAATCTATTAGAGATTTTTGAGGTTGTAACTAGCAGGGTAGATAAAGGGGAACCAGTGGATGTGATGTATTTTGGATTTTCAGAAGGCATTCGATAAGGTGCCACACAAGAGGTTGTTACACAAGATTAGAGCTCATGAGATTGGGGGTAATATATTAGCATGGATTGAAGATTGGTTAACGCACAGAAAACAGAGAGTAGGAATAAACAGGTAATTTTCGGGTTGGCAGGGTGTAACTAGTGGAGTGCCGCAAGGATCAGTGCTTGGGTCTCAGCTATTCACAATCTATATTAATGACTTAGACGAGGGGACCGAGTGTAATATATCCAAGTTTGCTGATGATGCAAAGCTAGGTGGGAATGTAAGTTGTGAGGAGGATGCAAAGAGGCTGCAAAGGGAGAGAGCATCCAGGACAAAGCAGCCCGCTTGATTGGCACCCCATCCACCACCTTAAACATTCACTCCCTCCACCACCGGCGTACCGTAGCTGCAGTGTGTACCATCTACAAGATGCACTGCAGCAACTCGCCAAGGCTTCTTCGGCAGCACCTCCCAAACCCGCGACCTCTTCCACCTAGAAGGACAAGGGCAGCAGGCGCATGGGAACACCACCACCTCCAAGTTCCCCACCATCCTGACTTAGAAGTGTATCGCCGATCCTTCATCGTCACTGGGTCAAAATCCTGGAACTCCTGACCTAACAGCACTGTGGGAGTACCTTCACCACACGGACTGCAGCGGTTCAAGAAGGCAGCTCACCATCACCTTCTCAAGGGCAATTAGGGATGGGCTATAAATGCTGGCCTTGCCAGCGACGCCCACATCCCATAAACGAATTTTAAAAAAGACAAGCTAAGTGATTGGGCAAGAAGGTGGCAGATGGAGTATAATGTGAGAAATGTGAAATTATCCACTTTGGTAGGAAGAATGGAAAAGCAGAATATTTTTTAAAAGGTGAGAGACTATTAAATGTTGGTGTTCAGAGGGATTTGGGTGTCCTTGTACACGAATCACAGAAAGTTAACATGCAGGTACAGCAAGCAATTAGGAAGGCAAATGATATGTTAGCCTTTATTGCAAGGGGGCTGGAGTATAAGGCCGCGAATTTAATAGCGCTCAGAGGGTGGGTTTGGAGGTGGGTCTGCTGTCAAAATAGCACTGATTGACAGCGGGGAGGAAACCCGCTGCCAATCCACCTCCACGTGGGTCTCCCAGGTGTCGGGTCTGTCAGCGGAGAACTGACCCGACACCAAGCGGCGGGGGATGCAATTCAGCTTGTTAAATGACTTGGTAAGAGCCAATTTAAGACTATTTTGAGGCTTCCTTCAAACTTTACGTTCTCCCCCACGGGTTACCCGCTGTTCGGGAAACACGCCAGTTCAAGCTGGCATGTTTGGAGTCTGCTCTGATGTTTCTGATAAGCTGACAGCTGCAGAAGTGGTGTCAAGGTGGCCATGTTGCAGATGGTCAGTTTCAGAGCATTGAAAATGTTGGTTACTGCATTTTTTATACATATAGAGATTTCTTTAGCTTACAAGTTTTTAGATCCAACTGTATGTCTGGTGCCACCTCATTGGGAGAACCTCTCTCAGCAGTGCCAGATCGCTTCTGTCATCTCACCTGCAGCTGCTATCTATTGCAGCAACATCGGTGCCCTTGAAAAAAATCAGACCTCGGTCCTCCGAATCCTTCCATGATCAGCCCCAACACCAACATCACCAGGCACACCAACATCACCAACCTTCTCCGCCATCACCTGATGCTGCACAGGACACAGGGCATCAGCCCCTAACAACATTGCTGCCCCGGAGGCCAGCGATGACATCAGCATGGCCAGATTTTCTTCACCTGACGCTGTTAACCCTGGCTGCCACATGATGTGCCAGGTTGACACCATCCCACACCAGCACCGTGAAGCATCCCTTTAATGTCCAAGCCATTCTATGCACACTCATCACTATAGCGGGGGGAGGGGGAAGTTATGTCTGAACAATCACTGGAACTCAGTAAGACACTTCTCAAGGTGCGCTCAGATCTGTCCAATAAGGGGCAGTGTTGGAAAAATAGATTTCACTGTATGACAACACATTACCAGAAACTTCACTTGAATAAACCATTCAAGTGCCTACCCTTGTGTGTTGTTAGTTGGTATGCTTGCAGTAGGATGAGGGTGAGTGTGAGGGGTGGCTAGTGAGATAGGGAAGTGATAAAGTAGATAGAGAGGGTTGGGTGGAGTTGCAAGGTAAGTTGGTGTAAGGATGTGCAGGAGAAGGGTACGGAAGGCAGAGTGATGGGGATGTGTTGAGTGGCACAGCAGGGTGAGGTTGAGTGTGGCTTTGCAGTAACGCTTCGTGATCCACTGAGATCATTGAAAGGTTGGCACCACTGCAGCCAGGGCCCCCTGACGACATCCCTGCTTTTGCCCTTCCTGTGCAATATGCAACCAGGCTGCATTGGTGTCCTGGGGAGGTCTCTTCTGCCCTTGGAAGGGAAGAGAACCTCCCTGCGTGCTGTGACTCCCGCCATAAGCATATGGAGGGAGTCATTGGAGAGCCTGGGTGCAAGCATCCACCTTTGTACAGTGATTGTCAGTGTTTGCAGCACCTCAATGCTGTCAAACACTGACAGAACAACTGTCAAACTCCATGTGGACGTGGTCCCTTTAAGGAAACCGGCTGATGACGCGTTATCAAATGACGTCATCAGACCCGCTTCCTGTTAATTGGCCGGGAAGCCCGCAGGGCAGTCTTAACAAGGCCAATCAAGGGAAAATCACATTTAATCCCAATGAGGTGGCTGCAGCTGGGAGCGGGACCGGAACCCGGAAATCAGCCCTCCCGCCACCATCCCGCCTCCTCCATTAAATTCACGGCCTTCGAGTCAGGAGGTCTTGCTGCAATTATACAGGGCTTTGGTGAGAACACGCCTGGAGTATTGGGCACAGCTTTTGTCTCCTTACCTCAGGAAGGATATATTTGCCTTAGAGGGGCTGCAACGAAGGTTCACTAGATTGATTCCTGGGATGAGAGGGCTGTCATAAGAACATAAGAAATAGAAGCAGGAGTAGGCCATTTAGCCCCTTCGAGCCTGCTCCGCCATTCAATAAGATCATGGCTGATTTTCTACCTCAACTCCACCTTCCTGCACTATCCCCATATCCCTTGATTCCCTTGATATCCAAAAATCTATCAATCTCTCTCTTGGAAGGATGTTTCCCCTGACTGGAGAGTCTAGAACTAGGGGTCATAAACTCAGATAAGGGGTCGGCCATTTAGGACTGAGATGAGGAGAAATTTCTTCACTCAGAGGGCTTTGAATCTTTGGAATTCTCTACCCCAGAGGGCTGTGGATGCTCAGTCGTTCAGTATATTCAAGACTGAGATCGATAGATTTTTGGGCACTAAGGAAATTAAGGGATTTGGGGATAGGGCGGGAAAATGGAGTTGAGGTCGATGATCAGCCATGATCTTATTGAATGGCGGAGCAGGCTCGATGGGCCGTATGGCCGACTCCTGCTCCTGTTCCTATTAGCGGATTTGCTCTGTATTGGACAGGGTCAATTCCAGTGTAGGATCTGCTCCAGTTGCAGAAGGCCGATTAAGGTCTAGGACCTTCTCCGTATTGGACAGGGTCAATTCAGATCTGAGACAACCCCACCAGAGTTTATCAGATAGGGACGTTGCAGCTCGCTCCTGCCCCGACTCTCACTACACTTACTCAGCTCTGAATTCTGGAGTTAATCTCTCCAGAGTTGTGCTAACTTAAATAACGAACCCTTCTCCCACCCATGACACAAAACCTGCTCACTTCATTCAGCGGGGCTGGAGGCTGAGACAGCGACAGTATATTATCTTTGGACATTCGCGCACTAAATACGCCTCTGTTTCACGGATGCCCGTCTCAGAAGCGCAGTACATTTTTGAAAGGCCTGTTCCGGTTGCCATGCCGCCCAACCTCCCTCCTCATTGCCACTGCTGTCCCCACACTAATGTGTCTGTGCTGAAACCTCCCATTGTAGGGCAAGTATTGTGAGGAATCGGTCACACAGGCTCATAGAAAAGCACGCCAACCGCGCTGACCCGCTCCAGGGGCTTCATAAAGGGATCACACACAAAAAATATCATAAAGCTCTTCTCAGCGAGTTTTAGGGGGGGAAAAAAATTAAAATTCTTTTCATTTCACACACAATGAGCTCCCTCTGTTGGTTGATCAACAATACCCTGTCCCCAGTCTCTGCACTGGTTATATAGGAGAAACACCCCTCACCAGACTGATTCACGCAGCCTGGATCATGTGCAGCACTTGGGAATGTGCAGCTCTCGTACGATTTACTCCCTCATCATTTTGCTGAATGAACACCGTAAGTGGATTTGGAAGCAGAGTGGGACCCTCCTCACTGAGTTTGCAGCAGTCCCAAGTCTGCCATCAACAGCAGGTAGGTCAGCGTGCAGGCAGCTGCAGTACTTTGCAATTTACAGTGGGGAAAACAAAGAGTCAGCAAGGGACAGACACATTTGTATCAGAAGGAGGAGAAGCAGACGGGAGTAGATGCAGCAGAGAGGGAAAAAGAGGAACAGGTGGGGGACAAGCGTAGAGAGAGAAAGGCAGGAGAAGGAAGGGGTGGAGAGACCGATGGACAGGAGAAAAAGTACAGGGACAGACAGATAGAGAGGCAGAGAGAAGAAAAGCAGTGACAGACTGATAGAGTGACTGAGTGAGGAAAAAGAGAGACACAAGACTGAAAGAGGACAGGCTCAATGCAATAAGAGGAAAGTAATTATTAGTAAATGATAAGAGGGGAAAGAAAGAGAAATGGAGTGGGAGAGAGAGAGAGGGAAGAGAAGGGGGAGAGAGAAAAAAACAACCCAGGAATTATTTTATATTCTGCAATTTAAATACTTGATAAATACTTGCTAAGAAAACTCCAAGCCCTGACTGTTGGGATTCGGAGAGCAGCACTTCATGTTATTCTGTGACTTCCTGCAGTGGAACACAGTTACAGCACAGCACGTGCAAGTTTCTGCTTATTATAAAAATATCAATTAACCCTTTAGAGTTGTGGCAAGACTGCAATTGTTCCCATGCACGGTGATCAAAAGCCCTGAAGAGCAGCATTTGCGTCTTGTTAAAGGCAAGTCACTCCACTGGGGCACCAACAGAGTTGTCAATTAGCACCGGTTGTTTAAAACTGCAACTGCTGTAGCAAGCAGTGAGACAGATAAAGCTCCTTATCGGTGTCACTGCTTGAGTTCAGGGGTAGTGTGGATGTTTTCCCCCTGTGGAAATCAAAAGCTGAAACTTTGAAGCAACGTATTCAGAAACAGACTGGATGGTATCTCATCCCCAATTCAAACGTGAAATCACATCAACAAGAAAAGTATGCACAAAGCACAATACATAAGAGCAACCTATAGAAAACAGACTCGGGCACCTGGAGAAACCTACAGACAACTAGCTGGACCTGGGAGAGAACAGAGAAAAAACTGGAGGGAGGAAAACCCGAGAAATGTCAGAGATACAAACCAGAACTATATGACCAGAAAACAGAAAGAAGAGAGAGAGAGGGAGGAGAGGGGGAGAGAAGGAAGACAAATAAAAGCAGAGAGGAGGCAATGAGAGGTGACATAGAGAGAAGGGAGACAGAGACAAAGACAAAGAAAGGAGACTGAAGACAAAGGGAGAGCGAGAAAAAGACAGGAGAGCAACAGAAAGAGAAGGAAGTCAGAGAGAGAGTTAGAGACAGAAAATGGACAAAGGAGATAGAGAAACAGAAGACAGGACAGAAGTCGGAAGGGAAACAATGTGCATGACAGAGAGAGTGTGGAAAGAGGGAGACAAAGTAAAGACAGAGACAGAAGAGCTGAGACAGAGATAGAACGACAGAGGGAGAAGGAAGATAGAGAGAGTTGGAGATTAAAGGAGGAGAGCAGAGAGAGGAGGGAAAGAGAAATGAAGATGGCCAGAGAGTGAAAATAGAAAGTGGAGGGAAAAATGAAGATCAAAAGAGAGAGGAGATGCGGAGAGGAGGAAGACAACAAGATGGAGAGAAAAGAGAGAGAGAGAAAACAAAGATTCGAGACAGAGAGTCTGTGGGGAGAGAGACAGACAGTCTGTGAGGAGAGAGACAGACAGTCTGTGGGGACAGAGAGAGAGTCTGTGGGCAGAGAGACAGACTCTGTGGGCAGAGAGACAGACAGTCTGCGGGCAGAGAGACAGACAGTCTGTGGGGACAGAGACAGAGTCTGCGGGGCAGAGAGACAGACAGTCTGCGGGGAGAGAGACAGACAGTCTGCGGGGAGAAAGACAGACAGTCTGCGGGGAGAGAGACAGACAGTCTGTGAGGAGAGAGACAGACAGTCTGTGGGGAGAGAGACAGAGAGTCTGGGAGGAGACAGTCTGTGAGGAGAGAGACAGACAGTCTGTGGGGAGAGAGACAGAGAGTCTGGGGAGACAGACAGAGAGTCTGGGAGGAGACAGTCTGCGGGGAGAGAGACAGAGAGTCTGGGGAGAGAGACAGACAGTCTGCGGGGAGAGAGACAGACAGTCTGCAGGGAGAGAGACGGACAGTCTGCGGGGAGAGAGACAGACAGTCTGCGGGGAGAGAGACAGAGAGTCTGGGGAGAGAGAAAGAGAGTCTGGGGAGAGAGACAGACAGTCTGTGGGGAGAGAGACAGACAGTCTGGGGAGAGAGACAGAGAGTCTGGGGAGAGAGACAGAGATTCTGGGGAGAGAGACAGACAGTCTGTGGGGAGAGAGACAGACAGTCTGGGGAGAGAGACAGAGAGTCTGGGTAGAGAGACAGACAGTCTGTGGGGAGAGAGACAGACAGTCTGGGGAGAGAGACAGAGAGTCTGGGGAGAGAGACAGAGAGTCTGGGAGGAGACAGTCTGTGGGGAGAGAGACAGAGAGTCTGGGGAGAGAGACAGAGAGTCTGGGGAGAGAGACAGACAGTCTGTGGGGAGAGAGACAGACAGACTGGGGAGAGAGACAGAGAGTCTGGGGAGAGAGACAGAGAGTCTGGGGAGAGAGACAGACAGTCTGTGGGGAGAGAGACAGACAGTCTGGGGAGAGAGACAGAGAGTCTGGGAGAGAGACAGAGAGTCTGTGGGGAGAGAGACAGACAGTCTGGGGAGAGAGACAGAGTCTGGGGAGAGAGACAGACAGTCTGTGGGGAGCGAGACAGACAGTCTGTGGGGAGAGAGACAGACAGTCTGCGGGGAGAGAGACAGACAGTCTGTGGGGAGAGAGACAGAGAGTCTGCGGGGAGAGAGACAGACAGTCTGTGGGGTGAGAGACAGACAGTCTGTGGGGAGAGAGACAGACAGTCTGCAGGGAGAGAGACAGACAGTCTGTTGGGAGAGAGACAGAGAGTCTGGGGAGATGGACAGAGAGTCTGGGAGGAGACAGACAGTCTGTGGGGAGAGAGACAGACAGTCTGTGGGGAGAGAGACAGAGAGTCTGCGGGGAGAGAGACAGACAGTCTGTGGGGTGAGAGACAGACAGTCTGTGGGGAGAGAGACAGACAGTCTGTGGGGAGAGAGACAGACAGTCTGTGGGGAGAGAGACAGAGAGTCTGCGGGGAGAGAGACAGACAGTCTGTGGGGTGAGAGACAGACAGTCTGTGGGGAGAGAGACAGACAGTCTGTGGGGAGAGAGACAGACAGTCTGTGGGGAGAGAGACAGAGAGTCTGTGGGGAGAGAGACAGACAGTCTGTGGGGAGAGAGACAGACAGGCTGCGGGGAGAGAGACAGACAGTCTGTGGGGAGAGAGACAGAGTCTGCGGGGAGAGAGACAGACAGTCTGTGGGGAGACAGACAGAGAGTCTGTGGGGAGAGAGACAGAGAGTCTGTGGGGAGAGAGACAGACAGTCGAGAGAAATGAGACAGTGAGACAGGAATCTGAAAGAGAAACGAGAGAGAAACAGGAGTGGAGAGAGGAAACAGAAGGAAGATAGAGAGAGGGACAGAGAAGGGGAGTAGCACAGAGATGCACTCATGTTTGGAGAAAGATAGACAGAAGGAGAGAAGGAAAATAGAGAGGGGAAACAAAAAGACAGGAGACAGAGAGGAAGGTAGATAGGAGAGAGAGTCAGAGAAGGAAGACAGAAAGAGAATAAACAAAGAGAGAGGAGACACAGAAAGAGAGTGGAGACAGAGATAGAAAAAAAACAGAGAGAGAGAGGCGCCAGAGAAGGGAGAGGTTCAGGGAAAAGGGAGGGAAACAGAGACAGTGAGGAGCAGGGAGAGGTGAGTAGAGGAGAGAGAATGGAAACAGAGAGTGAGGCAGAAATAGAAGGGAAAAATCCGACAGAGCAAACATAAATAGGAGAGAGAGAGAAGTGAGTCAGGGCGAGGAGACAAAGATAAATAGAGACACGGAGAAAGGAGAGAGAGAGAGAAAAGGAACAGAGTGCAAGGAGACAAAGAGAGGATGCAGAGAGAGTGAGGGAGAGAAGGAAGAGAGAGAAAGGGGTGGAGACAGAAATAATGGAGCAGAGAGTGGAGGCAGCGAGAGAGATAGAGAGAGCATGGAGACAGAAAGAAAGAGAGGAGTCAGTGATAAAAGTGAAGAAAAAGGAGACAGAGAGGAAAGAGAAGAGGGACAAAGAGAGAAAGGACACAGATAGAGAAGAGACGAGGAGAGAGAAGGAAACAGAAAGTTAGGATTTATTTGGTATCAGGTTGTTTGATCTGAGTATCAGGTGTGTTGTTCTCCGTTAGTTTGATCCCCAGAAAAGATTTTGTCTCAATGTTGGTGCTCTGAGGCAAAGACTGATCTTGGTGTTAAGGTGGTCTAAACCCTCTATTGGGTTGTCATGATCTCAGTGTCAGGCTGGTTTAATCTAGGTTTCAGTTTGATCTGAGCCTCAGCTGGTTTGGGTTGGCGTTGGACGGTTTCACCTTAATGTCAGAGGTCTATGAGGGTGACAGGTGGTCCTTCTCCGTGTCAACTTTCCTGATTTTGGCGTTAGGTGGTGCTTTGTGTCAGATGATCTACCACTGTTACAGAATCTCTTTAAGCCCCTCCAAATTACCTTGAAGAATGTTTGAAGATTGCTTACACACAGCATCAGAGAACACCCATAGGAGTCATTACAAGCTCAGCCTTGGTTTGCCTGGCTGTCAGCAGACTGTTTTATCAAACTGTTGGTACAAAGGAGGACTAAGGAGGGGGTGTTGCTGGATTGAGCAAAGCATTCCTTGAATTCTTTTTCATGGAACAGTTTCTATCTGTGGTAATTGAATCCTTTCCGATGCTCCCTGACAGGCACCATGGGTAGGCTAAGCCCCTGGAACGTTCAGCAGTTGGCGAAGAACTCGAGAGGCACTTGTTAGTAGCCTCAGACTCTTCGCTAAACTATAAACTTTCACAGGCACCATGTGAGAGATGAAAAGGATCCCGCCAGCACTAGATTCTGCCGGGCCGCTTGTTTCCTTTATTAGTCGAACAGAGTATCTCTTACACATCAACTGTTGTCATCCGAACCCCATTCTAAAAATCAAAGAATTAGGATTCATTTAACATCCACTGGTTCGTTTTCTGTTGGCTTTCTTTAATAACCACCTCGTCGAGGGCAATTAGGGATGGGCAATAAATGCTGGCCTTGCCAGCGACGCCCACATCCCATGAACGAATAAAAAATAATGAAACCCCATTCCGTCGCATCAACTAACAAGACGCAGAGCTGCAAAAAAGACAGTGGCAAAGATACCCATTGCCAAACTTCCCAACCTTGGCAAGAAAGCTGGCAGAGAGAGAGCTGCTCGCATCGTCATGGACATGGCAATGCTGCTCCATGGTGATCAGCAGGCCGGCCAGGATGTGCCCCTTTATGTGTAGGTTGTTGTGGCTGCCGCGAAGCACGAATTGAGGCCGAGTCAACATGTGGAACACATGGCTTTTAATCACATCTCTGGTCAAAATGGCTGCAGCCACATTTCTCTGCAAAAACCCAGAGGCCACGCCCACTCCTTTTTTCCTGCCTTAAAGGCAGCATGCGCCTTAAAGGCAAGGTGCCCGATTTATTGTCCACAGACGGAAAAGTGGATTGCGCCCGTTTAGGTGGCGATCCGCCACACAGCTCCCCCCAGAATCCGCTTAGGAGGTGTGGACGAGACGGTGCGGCGGTCTGATGGGCCGGCCGGAGCGGTTCTTGTAGGACGCCGGTGGACGTGGAACGGCCGGGCGTGGAGCAGCCGGGTGAACTGGCTTGAGGGCAGGTCGGCCGCGTGGCGGTGGACGAGCTACCGGGACCTGCTCACCGGGCTCCGAGTGTGCTGGCTTGAGTCGGTCAACTGACACTTTTTCGGTCCTGTCGCCCACTTGGAGGGTGAAAAATTTGTCCCCAGCCTGTAGCACCTTGTATGGCCCATCGTACGGGGGTTGAAGGGATCCGCGGTGGGCGTCGTGCTGGACGAAAACGAACTGCGTCTGGTGCAGGCTTAGTGGGACGTGTGAGGTGGATTCGCCGTGACAGGCAATGGGCACCGGGGCGAACTGTAGCGCTGGTGAGGCGAAGTTGTGGCGTTGCTGGTCGGCTGACCAGGGTGTCGTGGCGGTGGGCAGGAACTCGCCGGGTACGCGCAGCGGCTGGCCGTACACGAGCTCTGCTGCCAATGCGTGGAGATCTTCTTTAACCGCGGTACGCAGGCCGAGGAGGACCCACGGGAGTCGGTCGGTCCAGGCGCCGTCCTGGAGGCTGGCTCGAAGAGATGCCTTCAAGGATCTGTGGAACCGCTCACACAGTCCATTGGCTTGGGGGTGGTACGCTGCGGTGCGGTGAATGGTCACCCCGAGATTGCGTGCGACGGCGTCCAGAGTTCAGAGGTAAATTGCGCACCTCTGTCCGACGTCATATCGGAGGGGACGCCGAACCGTGCGACCCAGGTGCTGACGAAGGCTCTGGCGATGTCGGCGGTGGTGGTAGAGGTCAGTGGAAATGCCTCGGGCCAGCGCGTAGTGCTGTCAACGATGGTCAGCAAGTGCGTGTGGCCTTGCGACGGCGGCAGGGGCCCGACGATGTCCACGTGGATGTGGTCAAATCTACGCGAAGGGACGGTAAACTCCTCGAGGGGTGCTTTCGTGTGTTGCTGCACCTTGGCCCGTTGGCAGGCTAGGCAGGAGTTGGCCCAAGTACGCACATCCTTGCGAAGGCCGTGCCAGACAAAGCGGTTGGCTACCAATTTGATGGATGTGCAGGCGCCGGGGTGGGAGAGGTTGTGAAGAATCTCGAATACCCGGCGGCGCCAGGACGCTGGGACGACGGGCCGAGGTTGACATAGGGATATGTCGCACTTGACCGTGACTGCGGTCGGGCCCCAGGCGACGTCGGCCAGGCATAGCCCTGGTAGGTTGGTAGGTGTGGAGTGCAGATCAGGGTCGGTGATCTGGTCTGCTGCGAGTTGAGTGTAGTCGACTGCCAGGTGTGCGGCGTGGATAGCGGGGCGGGAGAGGCAGTCGGCTACCACATTGTCTCGGCCGGAGACGTGTTGGATGTCCGTGGTGAACTCGGACACTGCCGCGAGCTGGCGCTGCTGCCTGGCGGACCAGGGGTCAGTTGTCTTTGCCATTGTGAATGTCAGGGGCTTGTGGTCGACAAACGCAGTGAGGGGGTGGCCCTCCAGCAAAAAACGAAAATGGCAGACCGCCAGGAACAGCGCGAGGAGCTCGCGGTCGAAGGTGCTGTACTTGACCTCCGGGGGGCGTAGTTGGCGGCTGAAGAAGGCAAGTGGTTGCCAGGCGCCGTCGACCCACTGCTTATACACGGCGCCGACCGCGTGGTCGGAGGCGTCCGTGGTGAGCGCTACCCTGGCATTGGGCCGTGGGTGCGCGAGCAGGGTGGCGTTGGCGAGCGCGGTCTTGGTGGAGTCGAAGGCGGCTGACGCGTCTGCCGTCCATTCGACTGCCATCTTGCCGCTCCTGCCCCGGAGGGCTTCATACAGGGGCCTCATGAGGGACGCCGCTTTGGGGATGAAGCGGTTGTAGAAATTCACCATCCCGAGGAACTCCTGGAGGCCTTTGATGGTGGTGGGGCGGGGAAATTGTTGGACGGCCTGCACCTTGGTGGGCAGGAGAATGGCCCCAGCATGGGTGATGTGGTGGCCGAGGAAGTCGATCTTGTCCAGGCCGAACTGGCATTTGGCTGGGCTGAGGATGAGCCCGTGGTCGCTGAGGCGCCCGAACAGGATGCGAAGGTGTTCGAGGTGTTCCTGCTTGGAGGAACTGGCTACCAGGATGTCGTCCAGATAGACGAACAGGAACTTTAGGTCCCGAAGGACCGAGTCCATGAGCCGTTGGAATGCCTGGGCCGCGTTTTTGAGGCCGAAGGGCATCCGCAGGAACTCGAACAGGCCGAAGGGGGTGATTACGGCCGTCTTGGGGACGTCCACGGGGTGGACGGGGACTTGGTGGTAGCCGCGCACCAGGTCAACCTTGGAAAAGACTGAGCGGCCAAGGCCAGTCTAGCCGAGAAGTCCTGGATGTGCGGCACGGGGTACCGATCAGGGGTGGTGGTGTCGTTGAGGTGGCGGTAATCCCCGCAGGGGCGCCAACCCCCGCCTGGTTTGGGGGCGATGTGGAGTGGGGAGGCCCTGGGACTGTTGGAGCGGCGGATGATGCCGAGCGGTCCGCGCGATCTCCAGTTTGGCCGGGTCCAGCCTGCGGGCGTGGGCGTACACTGGGGGGCCTGTGGTGGGGATGAAGTGTTCCACCCCGTGTTTGGCGGCCTCCGCGGTGAAGGTCGGATTGGTAAGGGCCGGGAATTCGGCCAGGAGTGCTGAGTAGTCATCCGTGGCCCGGGCGTGGCACTGTGACGCCATGTCGGCGGGTTGACGGGGGGCCAGGGCGCCCAGGATGGGGGACATGGTGTTCATGTCCACGAGGCGGTGTCGAGGGATGTCTACCAGTAGGCCGTGGGCGCACAGGAAATCTGCGCCGATGAGAGGGGAGAGCACCTTGGCAGTGATGAACTCCCATCGGTAGCGGCAACCAGCGAGGTCGAGGGTGACTGTGCGGGTGCCGTACGTCTGGATGTCCGAGCCGTTAGCAGCAGCCAGCGCCGTTCCTCGTTTGCCCTTTTGGATGTCGAGGGCGGAGGCCGGGATGATGCTGTGCTGAGCTCCAGTGTCGCACAGGAACCGGCGGCCGGTTTTGTCATCCGTGACGTACAGCAGGGAGCCCGTGTGGCCCATGGCCATCGCAGGGGCTGGTACGGGGCGGACTTGAAAGAGCAGGGAGGTGTGCACCGTTGTGCCCTGGCGCCGAACCATGCGTGGTAGTAACAGTGGCCCGGGTTAGTGCGGCGCGAAGGCCCCGTGAGCCCGGTGGCTGGGCATTGTGGCCGCGTGGTGGCCGGTGAGGGGCACGCCCAGGCAGTGGCTGCCAGGTCCGGAGTGACGTCGCGGCTGGAGTGAGCGGACAGCAGCTTGTCGGCCTCATCGGCCAGGGCTTCCAGGTCCGTGAGGCCGGACGCCACGATCGCTGGGCGGATGCTGAGAGGTAGCTGGCGGATGAACAGCGTGCGGAAGAGGGATCCGGGTGAGCTCTCGTCAGTGAGGGAGAGCATGTGGGAGAGGAGGTCTGACGGTGAGGCATCACCGAGGCCTGGAAGGTCGAGGAGGTGGCAGTTTCGCTGATATGTCGAGGACGTAAATTTTTTAAGGAGCGCGGCCTTAAGATGTGCATACTTGCCCCCCTCTGGTGGGTTCTGCAGCGCTGTCCAGACCTTCGTAACTGTGGAGCTACCGAGTGATGTGACGAGGTAGTCGTACTTCGTCCCATCTGTGGTGATGCGTTGTAACCGGAATCGGGACTCGGCTTGGAGAAACCAGGCTTCAGGCTGGTTTTCCCAAAAATCCGGCAGTTTCACGGAAACTTCGTTCGTGTCCGCCATTGCAGTGCTCGGAATACGTTCTGAGCGTCGGGGTCACCAATGTTGTGGCTGGCGCGCAGCATGAATTGAGGCCGAGTCAACATGTGAAACACATGGCTTTTAATCACATCTCTGGTCAAAATGGCTGCAGCCACATTTCTCTGCAAAAACCCAGAGGCCACGCCCACTCCTTTTTTCCTGCCTTAAAGGCAGCATGCGCCTTAAAGGCAAGGTGCCCGATTTATTGTCCACGGACGGAAAAGTGGATTGCGCCCGTTTAGGTGGCGATCCGCCACAAGGTGAAACAGTCAGAATCACCACCCTGAAGTTGAAGGGGCAATATGAGTGTGGGTGCCAGTGTGAGTGAAAGGTGAGGTTGTGCTTGGATATCATCGCCAGGTCTGTCACTCCAGCATCTCAGTTACTAGGATATGTGGCTCCTTCTTAAATCAAAGAAGCCGCCAACCAATGTGCACCGTTAGGTTTGATTTGAAAGATTAGCAGATCTCAATTAGACAGGAGCTGAAAGATCCAGCACAGCCTTTATTCACAGTTCTCTTGCTCTATGCTCCACTCGTTGTTATTCTTTAAACAAAGTATTTTGGCCTTTGTCTACTTGAAGCAAGAGTGAATTATTCAAACATGTCTTTTGAAGGAGCGGAGGTCTATTTTCAGCTGCTGAAAGATCAAAAAGGCACGAGTTTCCGCAGATGTTTCTCCAACAACCCACATTCACAGCAAACACATTACACGGCCCGTAGGCAGACTACACCTCCTATAGGACAAGTACACTTCCTGCATGATACATACACTGCTCCAGACTCCGCTCCTCGCTCCAGACTCCGCTCCTCCCTACAGACTCCGCTCCTCCCTACAGACTCCACTCCTCCCTACAGACTCCGCTCCTCCCTACAGACTCCGCTCCTCCCTACAGACTCCGCTCCTCCCTACAGACTCCGCTCCCTACAGACTCCGCTCCACCCTACAGACTCCGCTCCTCCCTACAGACTCCGCTCCACCCTACAGACTCCACTCCCTACAGACTCCGCTCCTCCCTACAGACTCCGCTCCTCCCTACAGACTCCGCTCCCTACAGACTCCGCTCCACCCTACAGACTCCGCTCCTCCCTACAGACTCCGCTCCTCCCTACAGACTCCGCTCCACCCTACAGACTCCACTCCCTACAGACTCCGCTCCTCCCTACAGACTCCGCTCCTCCCTACAGACTCCGCTCCTCCCTACAGACTCCGCTCCTCCCTACAGACTCCGCTCCTCCCTACAGACTCCGCTCCTCCCTACAGACTCCGCTCCACCCTACAGACTCCGCTCCTCCCTACAGACTCCGCTCCTCGCTACAGACTCCGCTCCCTCGCTCCTCCTACAGACTCCGCTCCTCCCTACAGACTCCGCTCCTCCCTACAGACTCCGCTCCCTACAGACTCCGCTCCCTACAGACTCCGCTCCCTACAGACTCCGCTCCCTACAGACTCCGCTCCTCCCTACAGACTCCGCTCCACCCTACAGACTCCGCTCCTCCCTACAGACTCCGCTCCTCCCTACAGACTCCGCTCCTCCCTACAGACTCCGCTCCTCCCTACAGACTCCGCTCCCTACAGACTCCGCTCCCTACAGACTCCGCTCCTCCCTACAGACTCCGCTCCCTACAGACTCAACTCCCTACAGACTCCGCTCCTCCCTACAGACTCCACTCCCTACAGACTCCACTCCCTACAGACTCCGCTCCTCCCTACAGACTCCGCTCCTCCCTACAGACTCCGCTCCTCCCTACAGACTCCGCTCCTCCCTACAGACTCCGCTCCTCCCTACAGACTCCGCTCCTCCCTACAGACTCCGCTCCTCCCTACAGACTCCGCTCCTCCCTACAGACTCCGCTCCACCCTACAGACTCCACTCCCTACAGACTCCGCTCCTCCCTACAGACTCCGCTCCTCCCTACAGACTCCGCTCCTCCCTACAGACTCCGCTCCACCCTACAGACTCCACTCCCTACAGACTCCGCTCCACCCTACAGACTCCGCTCCTCCCTACAGACTCCACTCCCTACAGACTCCGCTCCTCCCTACAGACTCCGCTCCTCCCTACAGACTCCGCTCCTCCCTACAGACTCCGCTCCTCCCTACAGACTCCGCTCCTCCCTACAGACTCCGCTCCTCCCTACAGACTCCACTCCCTACAGACTCCGCTCCTCCCTACAGACTCCGCTCCTCCCTACAGACTCCGCTCCTCCCTACAGACTCCGCTCCTCCCTACAGACTCCACTCCCTACAGACTCCGCTCCTCCCTACAGACTCCGCTCCCTACAGACTCAGCTCCTCCCTACAGACTCCGCTCCTCCCTACAGACTCCACTCCCTACAGACTCCACTCCCTACAGACTCCACTCCCTACAGACTCCGCTCCACCCTACAGACTCCGCTCCTCGCTACAGACTCCACTCCCTACAGACTCCACTCCCTACAGACTCCGCTCCACCCTACAGACTCCGCTCCTCGCTACAGACTCCACTCCCTACAGACTCCACTCCCTACAGACTCCGCTCCTCCCTACAGACTCCGCTCCTCCCTACAGACTCCGCTCCTCCCTACAGACTCCGCTCCTCCCTACAGACTCCACTCCACCCTACAGACTCCACTCCCTACAGACTCCGCTCCTCCCTACAGACTCCACTCCCTACAGACTCCGCTCCTCCCTACAGACTCCACTCCCTACAGAGTCCGCTCCTCCCTACAGACTCCGCTCCTCCCTACAGACTCCGCTCCTCCCTACAGACTCCACTCGCTACAGACTCCGCTCCTCCCTACAGACTCCGCTCCTCCCTACAGACTCCACTCCCTACAGACTCCGCTCCTCCCTACAGACTCCGCTCCTCCCTACAGACTCCGCTCCTCCCTACAGACTCCACTCCCTACAGACTCCGCTCCTCCCTACAGACTCCGCTCCTCCCTACAGACTCCACTCCTCCCTACAGACTCCGCTCCTCCCTACAGACTCCACTCCTCCCTACAGACTCCACTCCCTACAGACTCCGCTCCTCCCTACAGACTCCGCTCCTCCCTACAGACTCAGACTCCACTCCCTACAGACTCTCGACTCGCTCCTCCTACAGACTCCGCTCCTCCCTACAGACTCCGCTCCTCGCTACAGACTCCGCTCCCTACAGACTCCGCTCCTCCCTACAGACTCCGCTCCTCCCTACAGACTCCGCTCCTCGCTACAGACTCCGCTCCTCGCTACAGACTCCGCTCCTCCCTACAGACTCTCTCCCTACAGACTCCACTCCCTACAGACTCCGCTCCTCCCTACAGACTCCGCTCCTCCCTACAGACTCCGCTCCTCCCTACAGACTCCGCTCCTCCCTACAGACTCCGCTCCTCCCTACAGACTCCGCTCCTCCCTACAGACTCCGCTCTCCTACAGACTCCGCTCCTCCCTACAGACTCCGCTCCTCCCTACAGACTCCGCTCCTCCCTACAGACTCCACTCCCTACAGACTCCGCTCCTCCCTACAGACTCCGCTCCTCCCTACAGACTCCGCTCCTCCCTACAGACTCGCTCCTCCCTACAGACTCCGCTCCTCCCTACAGACTCCGCTCCTCCCTACAGACTCCCTCCCTACAGACTCCACTCCCTACAGACTCCGCTCCTCCCTACAGACTCCGCTCCTCCCTACAGACTCCGCTCCTCCCTACAGACTCCGCTCCTCCCTACAGACTCCGCTCCTCCCTACAGACTCCGCTCCTCCCTACAGACTCCACTCCCTACAGACTCCGCTCCTCCCTACAGACTCCGCTCCTCCTACAGACTCCGCTCCTCCCTACAGACTCCGCTCCTCCCTACAGACTCCGCTCTCCCTACAGACTCCGCTCCTCCCTACAGACTCCGCTCCTCCTACAGACTCCGCTCCTCCCTACAGACTCCTCTCCCTACAGACTCCGCTCCTCCCTACAGACTCCTCTCCCTACAGACTCCACTCCCTACAGACTCCGCTCCACCCTACAGACTCGCTCCTCCCTACAGACTCCGCTCCCTACAGACTCCACTCCCTACAGACTCCGCTCCTCCCTACAGACTCCGCTCCTCCCTACAGACTCCGCTCCTCCCTACAGACTCCGCTCCTCCCTACAGACTCCTCTCCCTACAGACTCCGCTCCTCCCTACAGACTCCGCTCCTCCCTACAGACTCCGCTCCTCCCTACAGACTCCGCTCCTCCCTACAGACTCCGCTCCTCCCTACAGACTCCAGCTCCCTACAGACTCCGCTCCTCCCTACAGACTCCACTCCCTACAGACTCCGCTCCTCCCTACAGACTCACTCCTAAGCTCGCCCTACAGACTCCGCTCCTCCCTACAGACTCCGCTCCTCCCTACAGACTCCGCTCCTCCCTACAGACTCCGCTCCTCCCTACAGACTCCGCTCCTCCTACAGACTCCGCTCCTCCTACAGACTCCGCTCCTCCTACAGACTCCGCTCCTCCCTACAGACTCCGCTCCTCCCTACAGACTCCGCTCCTCCCTACAGACTCCGCTCCTCCCTACAGACTCCGCTCCTCCCTACAGACACTCTACAGACTCGCTCCTCCTACAGACTCCGCTCCTCCCTACAGACTCCGCTCCTCCCTACAGACTCCGCTCCTCCCTACAGACTCCGCTCCTCCCTACAGACTCCGCTCCCCTACAGACTCCGCTCCTCCCTACAGACTCCGCTCCTCCCTACAGACTCCACTCCCTACAGACTCCGCTCCTCCCTACAGACTCCGCTCCTCCCTACAGACTCGCTCCTCCCTACAGACTCCGCTCCTCCCTACAGACTCCGCTCCTCCCTACAGACTCCGCTCCTCCCTACAGACTCCGCACCTCCTACAGACTCCGCTCCTCCCTACAGACTTCCGCTCCTCCTACAGACTCCGCTCCTCCCTACAGACTCCGCTCCTCCTACAGACTCCGCTCCTCCCTACAGACTCCGCTCCTCCCTACAGACTCCGCTCCTCCCTACAGACTCCGCTCCTCCTACAGACTCCGCTCCTCCCTACAGACTCCGCTCCTCCCTACAGACTCCGCTCCTCCCTACAGACTCCGCTCCTCCCTACAGACTCCGCTCCTCCCTACAGACTCCGCTCCTCCTACAGACTCCACTCCCTACAGACTCCGCTCCTCCCTACAGACTCCGCACCTCCCTACAGACTCCGCTCCTACCTACAGATCCCGCCTCCTCTACAGACTCCGCCTCCTCCTACAGGACTCCGCTCGCTCCACAGACTCCACCTCGCCTACAGACTCCGCTCCTCCCTACAGACCTCGCTCCTCCCTACAGACGCCCGCTCCCCCCTACAGACTCCGCTCCGCCCTACAGACTCCCCTCCCTACAGACTCCGCTCCTCCCTACAGACTCCGCTCCTCCCTACAGACTCTGCTCCTCCCTACAGACTCCGCTCCTCCCTACAGACTCCACTCCCTACAGACTCCGCTCCTCCCTACAGACTCCCCTCCCTACAGACTTCGCTCCTCCCTACAGACTCCGCTCCTCCCTACAGACTCCGCTCCTCCCTACAGACTCCGCTCCTCCCTACAGACTCCGCTCCTCCCTACAGACTCCACTCGCAACAGACTCCGCTCCACCCTACAGACTCCGCTCCACCCTACAGACTCCACTCCCTACAGACTCCACTCGCTACAGACTCCGCTCCTCCCTACAGACTCCGCTCCTCCCTACAGACTCCGCTCCTCCCTACAGACTCCGCTCCACCCTACAGACTCCGCTCCTCCCTACAGACTCCGCTCCTCCCGACAGACTCCACTCGCTACAGACTCCGCTCCTCCCTACAGACTCCGCTCCTCCCTACAGACTCCGCTCCTCCCTACAGACTCCACTCGCTACAGACTCCGCTCCTCCCTACAGACTCCGCTCCTCCCTACAGACTCCGCTCCTCCCTACAGACTCCGCTCCTCCCTACAGACTCCGCTCCACCCTACAGACTCCGCTCCTCCCTACAGACTCCGCTCCTCCCTACAGACTCCGCTCCTCCCTACAGACTCCGCTCCTCGCAACAGACTCGGCTCCACCCTACAGACTCCGCTCTTCCCTACAGACTCCGCTCCTCCCTACAGACTCCGCTCCTCCCTACAGACTCCGCTCCTCCTACAGACTCCGCTCCTCCCTACAGACTCCGCTCCACCCTACAGACTCCGCTCCTCCCTACAGACTCCGCTCCTCCCTACAGACTCCGCTCCTCCCTACAGACTCCGCTCCTCCCTACAGACTCCACTCCCTACAGACTCCGCTCCTCCCTACAGACTCCGCTCCTCGCTACAGACTCCGCTCCTCCCTACAGACTCCACTCCCTACAGACTCCACTCCCTACAGACTCCGCTCCTCCCTACAGACTCCGCTCCTCCCTACAGACTCCGCTCCTCCCTACAGACTCCGCTCCTCCCTACAGACTCCGCTGCCTACAGACTCCGCTCCTCCCTACAGACTCCGCTCCTCCCTACAGACTCCGCTCCTCCCTACAGACTCCACTCCCTACAGACTCCGCTCCTCCCTACAGACTCCACTCCTACAGACTCCACTCCCTACAGACTCCACTCCCTACAGACTCCGCTCCACCCTACAGACTCCGCTCCTCCCTACAGACTCCGCTCCTCGCTCCAGACTCCGCTCCTCCCTACAGACTCCGCTCCTCCCTACAGACTCCGCTCCTCCCTACAGACTCCGCTCCTCCCTACAGACTCCGCTCCTCCCTACAGACTCCGCTCCTCCCTACAGACTCCGCTCCTCCCGACAGACTCCGCTCCTCCCGACAGACTCCGCTCCTCCCTACAGACTCCGCTCCTCCCTACAGACTCCGCTCCTCCCTACAGACTCCGCTCCTCCAGACAGACTCCGCTCCTCCCTACAGACTCCGCTCCTCCCTACAGACTCCGCTCCTCCCTACAGACTCCGCTCCTCCCTACAGACTCCGCTCCTCCCGACAGACTCCGATCCTCCCGACAGACTCCGCTCCTCCCTACAGACTCCGCTCCTCCCTACAGACTCCGCTCCTCCCTACAGACTCCGCTCCTCCCTACAGACTCCGCTCCTCCCTACAGACTCCACTCCCTACAGACTCCGCTCCTCCCTACAGACTCCGCTCCTCCCTACAGACTCCGCTCCTCCCTACAGACTCCGCTCCTCCCTACAGACTCCGCTCCTCCCTACAGACTCCGCTCCTCCCTACAGACTCCGCTCCTCCCTACAGACTCCGCTCCACCCTACAGACTCCACTCCCTACAGACTCCGCTCCTCCCTACAGACTCCGCTCCTCCCTACAGACTCCGCTCCTCCCTACAGACTCCGCTGCACCCTACAGACTCCACTCCCTACAGACTCCGCTCCTCCCTACAGACTCCGCTCCACCCTACAGACTCCACTCCCTACAGACTCCGCTCCTCCCTACAGACTCCGCTCCTCCCGACAGACTCCACTCTCCTACAGACTCCGCTCCTCCCTACAGACTCCGCTCCTCCCTACAGACTCCGCTCCTCCTACAGACTCCGCTCCTCCCTACAGACTCCGCTCCTCCCTACAGACTCCGCTCCTCCCTACAGACTCCGCTCCTCCTACAGACTCCGCTCCTCCCTACAGACTCCGCTCCTCCCTACAGACTCCGCTCCTCCCTACAGACTCCGCTCCTCCCTACAGACTCCAGCTCCTCCCTACAGACTCCGCTCCTCCCTACAGACTCCGCTCCTCCCTACAGACTCCGCTCCTCCCTACAGACTCCGCTCCTCCCTACAGACTCCGCTCCTCCTACAGACTCCGCTCCCTACAGACTCCGCTCCTCCTACAGACTCCGCTCCTCCCTACAGACTCCGCTCCTCCTACAGACTCCACTCCCTACAGCTCCCTCCCTACAGACTCCGCTCCTCCCTACAGACTCGCTCCTCCCTACAGACTCCGCTCCTCCCTACAGACTCCTCCTCCCTACAGACTCCGCCCTCCCTACAGACTCCGCTCCTCCCTACAGACTCCGCTCTCCCTACAGACTCGCTCCTCCCTACAGACTCCGCTCCACCCTACAGACTCCCTCCTCCTACAGACTCCGCTCCTCCCTACAGACTCCGCTCCTCCCTACAGACTCCGCTCCTCCTACAGACTCCGCTCCTCCCTACAGACTCCGCTCCTCCCTACAGACTCCGCTCCTCCCTACAGACTCCGCTCCTCCTACAGACTCCACTCCCTACAGACTCCGCTCCTCCCTACAGACTCCGCTCCTCCTACAGGACTCCGCTCACCCTACAGGACTCGCTCTCCCTACAGCTCCTCCCTACAGACTCCGCTCCTCCCTACAGGACTCGCTCTCCCTACAGACTCGCTCCTCCCTACAGACTCGCTCTCCCTACAGACTCCGCTGCCACCCTACAGACTCCACCTCCTACAGACTCCGCTCACCCTACAGACTCCACTCCCTACAGACTCCTCTCCTCCCTACAGACTCCGCTCCTCCTACAGACTCGCTCCTCCCTACAGACCTCCGACTCCCTACAGACTCCGCTCCTCCCTACAGACTCCGCTCCCCCTACAGACTTCCACTCCTACAGACTCCGCTCCTCCCTACAGACTCCGCTCCTCCCGACAGACTCCACTCGCCTACAGACTCGCTCCTCCCTACAGACTCCGCTCCTCCCTACAGACTCCGCACCTCCCTACAGACTCCGCTCCTCCCTACAGACTCCGCTCCTCCCTACAGACTCCGCTCCACCCTACAGACTCCGCTCCTCCTACAGACTCCGCTCCTCCCTACAGACTCCGCTCTCCCTACAGACTCCGCTCCTCCCTACAGACTCCGCTCCTCCCTACAGACTCCACTCGCTACAGACTCCGCTCCTCCCTACAGACTCCGCTCCTCCCTACAGACTCCGCTCCTCCCTACAGACTCCACTCGCTACAGACTCCGCTCCCTACAGACTCCGCTCCTCCCTACAGACTCCGCTCCTCCCTACAGACTCCGCTCCTCCCTACAGACTCCGCTCCCTACAGACTCCGCTCCTCCCTACAGACTCCGCTCCTCCCTACAGACTCCGCTCCTCCCTACAGACTCCACTCCCTACAGACTCCACTCCCTACAGACTCCGCTCCTCCCTACAGACTCCGCTCCTCCCTACAGACTCCGCTCCTCCCTACAGACTCCGCTCCTCCCTACAGACTCCGCTCCTCCCTACAGACTCCGCTCCTCCCTACAGACTCCGCTCCTCCCTACAGACTCCACTCCCTACAGACTCCGCTCCTCCCTACAGACTCCACTCCCTACAGACTCCGCTCCTCCCTACAGACTCCGCTCCTCCCTACAGACTCCGCTCCTCCCTACAGACTCCGCTCTTCCCTACAGACTCCGCTCCTCCCTACAGACTCCGCTCCTCCCTACAGACTCCGCTCCACCCTACAGACTCCGCTCCTCCCTACAGACTCCGCTCCTCCCTACAGACTCCACTCCCTACAGACTCCACTCCCTACAGACTCCGCTCCTCCCTACAGACTCCACTCCCTACAGACTCCACTCCCTACAGACTCCGCTCCTCCCTACAGACTCCGCTCCTCCCTACAGACTCCGCTCCTCCCTACAGACTCCGCTCCTCCCGACAGACTCCACTCCCTACAAACTCTGCTCCTCCCTACAGACTCCGCTCCTCCCTACAGACTCCGCTCCTCCCTACAGACTCCGCTCCTCCCTACAGACTCCGCTCCTCCCTACAGACTCCGCTCCACCCTACAGACTCCGCTCCTCCCTACAGACTCCACTCCCTACAGACTCCGCTCCTCCCTACAGACTCCGCTCCTCCCTACAGACTCCGCTCCTCCCTACAGACTCCGCTCTCCCTACAGACTCGCTCTCCCTACAGACTCCGCTCCTCCCTACAGACTCCGCTCCTCCCTACAGACTCCAGCTCTCCTACAGACTCCGCTCCTCCCTACAGACTCCGCTCCTCCCTACAGACTCCGCTCCTCCTCCCCCTACAGACTCCGCTCCTCCCTACAGACTCCACTCCTACAGACTCGCTCCTCCCTACAGACTCCGCTCCTCCCTACAGACTCCGCTCCTCCCTACAGACTCCGCTCCTCCTACAGACTCCGCTCCTCCCTACAGACTCCGCTCCTCCTACAGACTCCACCTCCCTACAGACTCCGTCTCCCTACAGACTCCGCTCCTCCCTACAGACTCCGCTCCTCCCTACAGACTCCGCTCGCACCTACAGACTCGCTCCTCCCTACAGACTCCGCTCCTCCCTACAGACTCCGCTCCTCCCTACAGACTCCCACTCCCTACAGACTCCGCTCCTCCCTACAGACCGCTCCTCCCTACAGACTCCGCTCCTCCCTACAGACTCCGCTCCTCCCTACAGACTCCGCTCCTCTACAGACTCCGCTCCTCCCTACAGACTCCGCTCCTCCCTACAGACTCCGCTCTCCTACAGACTCCGCTCCTCCCTACAGACTCCGCTCCTCCCTACAGACTCCGCTCCTCCTACAGACTCCGCTCCTCCCTACAGACTCCCCTCCCTACAGACTCCGCTCCTCCCTACAGACTCCACTCCCTACAGACTCCGCTCCTCCCTACAGACTCCACTCCCTACAGACTCCGCTCCTCCCTACAGACTCCGCTCCTCCCTACAGACTCCACTCCCTACAGACTCCGCTCCTCCCTACAGACTCCACTCCCTACAGACTCCGCTCCCTACAGACTCCGCTCCTCCCTACAGACTCCGCTCCTCCCTACAGACTCCGCTCCTCCCTACAGACTCCGCTCCTCCCTACAGACTCCGCTCCTCCCTACAGACTCCACTCCCTACAGACTCCTCTCCTCCCTACAGACTCCGCTCCTCCCTACAGACTCCACTCCCTACAGACTCCGCTCCTCCCTACAGACTCCGCTCCTCCCTACAGACTCCGCTCCTCCCTACAGACTCCACTCCCTACAAACTCTGCTCCTCCCTACAGACTCCACTCCCTACAGACTCCGCTCTTCGCTACAGACTCCGCTCCTCCCTACAGACTCCCTCTCCCTACAGACTCCGCTCCTCCTACAGACTCCGCTTCCTCCCTACAGAATCCGCTCCTCCCTACAGACTCCGCTCCTCCCTACAGACTCCGCTCCTCCCCTACAGACTCCGCTCCTCCCTACAGACTCCGCTCCTCCCTACAGACTCCGCTCCTCCCTACAGACTCACTCCTACAGACTCCGCTCCTCCCCTACAGACTCCGCTCCTCCCTACAGACTCCGCTCTCCCTACAGACTCGCCACCTCCCTCACAGACTCCGCTCCTCCCTACAGACTCGCTCCTCCCTACAGACTCCACTCCCTACAGACTCCGCTCTCCCTACAGACTCCGCTCCTCCCTAAGACTCCACTCCCTACAGACTCCGCTCCTCCCTACAGACTCCGCTCCTCCCTACAGACTCCACTCCCTACAAGACTCCCGCTCCTCCCTACAGACTCCACTCCCTACAGACTCCGCTCCCTCCCTACAGACTCCGCTCTCCCCTACAGACTCCGCTCTCCCTACCGACTCCGTCCTCCCTACAGACTCCACTCTCTACAGACTCGCTCCTCCCTACAGACTCCGCTCCTCCCTACAGACTCGCTCCTCCCTACAGACTCCCGCTCCTCCCTACAGACTCCGCTCCTCCCTACAGTCTCCGCTCCTCCCTACAGACTCCCGCTCCTCCCTGCAGTCTCCGCTCCTCCCTACAGACTCCGCTCCTCCCTACAGACTCCGCTCCACCCTACAGACTCCGCTCCTACCTACAGACTCCGCCCTCCCTACAGGACTCCACTCCCTACAGACTCCCTCCCTACAGACTCCACTCCCTACAGACTCCACTCCACTACAGACTCCGCTCCTCCCATACAGACTCCGCTCCTCCCTACAGACTCCGCTCCTCCCTACAGACTCCGCTCCCTCCCTACAGACTCCACTCTAAAAACTCCTTCCCCTACAGACTCCGCTACTCCCTACAGACTCCGCTCCTCCCTACAGACTCGCTAACTCCCTACAGACTCCGCTCCTCCTACAGACTCGCTCCTCCCTACAGACTCCGCTCCTCCCTACAGACTCCGCTACTCACTTCAGACTCCCGCTCCTCCCTACAGACTCCGCTCCTCCCTACAGACTCCGCTCCTCCCTACAGACTCCGTCCTCCCTACAGACTCCGCTCACCCTACAAGACTCACTCCCTACAGACTCGCTCCCCTACAGACTCCGTCTCCCTACAGACTCCACTCCCTACAGACTCTCCGCTCCTCCCTACAGGACTCCGCTCCTCCCTACAGACTCCACTCCCTACAGACTCCGCTCCTCCCCTACAGACTCCGCTCTCCCTACAGACTCGCTCCTCCCTACAGACTCCGCTCCTCCCTACAGACTCCGCTCCTCCTACAGACTCCGCTCTCCCTACAGACTCCGCTCCACCCTACAGACTCCCTCTCCCTACAGACTCCGCCCTCCCTACAGACTCCGCTCCTCCCTACAGACTCCGCTCCTCCCTACAGACTCGCTCCTCCCTACAGACTCCCCTCCCTACAGACTCGCTCTCCCTACAGACTCGCTCTCCTACAGACTCGCTCTCCCTACAGACTCCAGCTCCCTACAGACTCGCTCTCCCTACAGACTCCGCTCCTCCCTACAGACTCCGCTCCTCCCTACAGACTCCGCTCCTCCCTACAGACTCCGCTCCTCCCTACAGACTCCACTCCCTACAGACTCCGCTCCCCCTACAGACTCCGCTCCTCCCTACAGACTCAGCTCTCCTACAGACTCCGCTCCTCCCTACAGACTCCACTCCCTACAGACTCCCCTCCCTACAGACTCCGCTCCTCCCTACAGACTCCCTCCCTACAGACTCCGCTCCCCCTACAGACTCCGCTCCTCCCTACAGACTCCGCTCCTCCCTACAGACTCCGCTCCTCCCTACAGACTCCGCTCTCCTACAGACTCCACTCCCTACAGACTCCGCGCCTCCCTACAGACTCCGCTCCTCCCTACAGACTCCGCTCCTCCCTACAGACTCCGCTCCCCTACAGACTCCTCTCCCTACAGACTCCGCTCCCTACAGACTCCGCTCCTCCCTACAGACTCCACTCCCTACAGACTCCGCTCCTCCCTGCAGACTCCGCTCCTCCCTGCAGACTCCGCTCCACCCTACAGACTCCGCTCCTCCCTACAGACTCCGCTCCACCCTACAGACTCCACTCCCTACAGACTCCGCTCCTCCCTACAGACTCCGCTCCTCCCTACGGACTCCGCTCCTCCCTACAGACTCCGCTCCTCCCTACAGACTCCGCTCCTCCCTACAGACTCCGCTCCTCCCTACAGACTCCGCTCCTCCCTACAGACTCCGCTCCACCCTACAGACTCCACTCCCTACAGACTCCACTCCCTACAGACTCCGCTCCCTACAGACTCCGCTCCTCCCTGCAGACTCCGCTCCACCCTACAGACTCCTCTCCTCCCTACAGACTCCGCTCCTCCCTACAGACTCCGCTCCTCCCTACAGACTCCGCTCCTCCCTACAGACTCCGCTCCTCCCTACAGACTCCGCTCCTCCCTACAGACTCCACTCGCTACAGACTCCGCTCCTCCCTACAGACTCCGCTCCTCCCTACAGACTCCACTCCCTACAGACTCCGCTCCTCCCTACAGACTCCGCTCCTCCCTACAGACTCCGCTCCTCCCTACAGACTCCACTCGCTACAGACTCCGCTCCTCCCTACAGACTCCGCTCCTCCCTACAGACTCCACTCGCTACAGACTCCGCTCCTCCCTACAGACTCCGCTCCTCCCTACAGACTCCACTCCCTACAGACTCCGCTCCTCCCTACAGACTCCGCTCCTCCCTACAGACTCCGCTCCTCCCTACAGACTCCACTCCCTACAGACTCCGCTCCTCCCTACAGACTCCGCTCCTCCCTACAGACTCCGCTCCCTACAGACTCCGCTCCTCCCTACAGACTCCGCTCCTCCCTACAGACTCCGCTCCTCCCTACAGACTCCACTCCCTACAGACTCCGCTCCACCCTACAGACTCCACTCCCTACAGACTCCACTCCCTACTCCGCTCCTCCCTCCAGACTCCGCTCCTCCCTACAGACTCCGCTCCTCCCTACAGACTCCGCTCCTCCCTACAGACTCCGCTCCTCCCTACAGACTCCGCTCCTCCCTACAGACTCCGCTCCTCCCTACAGACTCCGCTCCCTACAGACTCCGCTCCTCCCTACAGACTCCGCTCCTCCCTACAGACTCCGCTCCTCCCTACAGACTCCGCTCCTCCCTACAGACTCCGCTCCTCCCTACAGACTCCGCTCCTCCCTCCAGACTCCGCTCCTCCCTACAGACTCCGCTCCTCCCTACAGACTCCGCTCCTCCCTACAGACTCCGCTCCTCCCTACAGACTCCGCTCCTCCCTACAGACTCCGCTCCTCCCTACAGACTCCGCTCCCTACAGACTCCACTCCTCCCTACAGACTCCACTCCCTACAGACTCCACTCCTCGCTACCGACTCCATTCATTACTACAGGCCAAACACACCTTTTTGCTTTTTGTTTGTCCACCTCCTGCTGCACAACTATATTTCGTACAGGCCACATATAGAACAATTTAGCTGTCACATAAGCAGCTCAGAGTCTGGCTCTATCTCTTGCAGGCCCCATGTAGTTTCAATGCACAATATGGTATTATAGAGTGTCCATTTGTAGTGAACATGCACTGTTCAATGAAAAGTTTATTGGGCCAAAAATTCGGCCCTTGCCAGGTGAGTACGCGCTGTGTACTCACCCGCAAGGTGTCCTGAAGTGCCGGTTTCCTGCATGCACTGCGCATGCGCGGGAAACCGGAACTTCCGGTCTGGTGAAGGGAGCGGTTCAGAGGTGAACCGCGTGCGCGGGAGAGGCTGCGCGCACGCAGCAAACTTAGGTTTTTTTTGAGGTTTCTCCGGGAGGGTAAGTATTGAAGAACCTGCGCTTTTAAAAAGGAGGCGCAGGACCCGTTTTCAACAAGGTAAGTGGTTAATTAATTATAATTTAAAAAAATTTTCAACAGGTTTATCTTTTTTAGATACTTTAAAGAAAGGTAAGTCTATTTTTAGCACTGTTAAAAAGTATTTTAATTTTTTCAAAAATTTTAATTTTTGTTTAAAGTAGTTAATTTATTTAACTTATAGTTATTTTATAAATGTGATGGTTTTTTTTAAATTTATTTGAAGTTTAGCTGTTCTTTTGGGGCCGATTTCAATTCACAGATTTGACAGGTCTTCCTGTCAAATCTATGAATGAAAGATGGTCTGCTGCCATTGGCTCTCCATGGCCCACGTGATCCCAGGGGACGCATCGCACTAACTACGCCCCTGGGACACGCAAGCACTGCGCGCCGGCACTTGGAGCAGGCCCAGGAGCTGAAGTCTCTGTGGGCCCAGAGGTCAACGGCAGGCGCGGTAGGTAAGTGCGCGCGCGATCCTTACCCCCGCGGCAAGCCGGAGAGGCGAATTTCAGGGCCATTACTGGAATGTCAGCACCGAAAGCACAGTGAACAGTTTGTAAGTAGTTTGTGTCAGGAATGAATGTGCCGTGAGCAATGTATAACTGGGTGTGTCTGTATGCAATGTGTGGTTTGTAATGGAACTATGTTAATGTACATTGAGCAATTTGTAAATGGGATATATGAATGTGTATTGAGCAGTTTGTAAAGGGGCTGCTTGAATACACAGTGGGCAGCAAGGCTGCAATGGGGCTGTATACGAGTTAAGCATCATGCACGCAATGTGTGAACATACAGAAAACAATGAGTTTGCAATAGGACTGTATGAATATACAGAGAATAGTGAGTTTGTAATCAGGCTTTGTGATAACAAATGGCAGCATTGTAAGAGCAGGCAATACACAAGGAACAGTGGGTTTGTAACAGAGCCGTGTTTGTTTTCCAGATGTCCATTGAAGTTCCCTACTGTCTGCACTCTCTCAGAACAGGGAAACCTTACTATGGCTTATCCCATTGTCTTCAGCAATGCCAGTGGTCAGCACTGTACCCAGGAGAGCAGCGAAGAGAATCTTTTCTTCTCCTCCTTCTATGGGGTCGTATTCGTGCTGGCTTTTGTCGGCAACATCCTTGCCGTGTGGGTTTTCTCCTGTGACAAGAACGCCAACACGACCACGAACATCTACCTGATGCACCTGGCGGTAGCGGACCTCTCCTACGTGCTGATCCTGCCAATGCGGATGGTGTACCACCTGAGCCAGAACCACTGGCCGTTCGGAGAGGTGCCGTGCCGCATCACCGGCTTCCTCTTCTACCTGAACATGTATGCCAGCATTTTCTTCCTGACCTGCATCAGCGCCGACCGCTTCCTGGCCATCGTGTACCCGGTCAAGTCCATGCGCATTCGGAAGCCGCTGTACGCCAACGTCGTCTGCATCATCCTGTGGGTGGTCCTCGTGGTGGGGGTGGCGCCCATGCTCGGGGCACCGCAGACGCTCCAAATGGGCAACTCCACCACCATGTGCCTCCAGCTGTACCGCGAAAAGACCTCCAGCTTTGCCCTGGTGCCCCTCACAGTCGGGTTCGTGGTTCCATTCGTGATCACAGTGACCTGCTACTTACTGATCATCCGCAGCCTGCGGAGGGGAAACCGCATTGAGAGGCACCTGAAGGACAAGGCCATCAAGATGATCATCCTGGTGCTCACCATCTTCCTCATCTGCTTCGTACCCTATCACATCAACCGATACCTTTACATCCTGTCTACCAGCACCGCCCACTCGAGCTGCCGGGACAGGAAGCTCATCGCTCTCAGCAACCGCATCACGTCCTGTCTGACCAGCCTCAACAGCTGCCTTGATCCCGTCGTTTACTTTTTCGTGGGAGAAAAGTTCCGAGAGCGGTTCTGTCACTTTGTCTGCGGCCACAGGAAACGGACGCAGTCGGTCAGCCACGAGACCAAAACCAACGAGAGCTCCCTCAGCGGCAAGTCTGAGCTGTAGCACCGCCAACAATCAACGGCTCTTCCATAGGCGTCGGTCTCAGTGTGCGTGTGTGTCCATGTCTTTGTGTGTTTGCTAAGTTGCCAGGGTTGAGAATTGCTTACGAACCTAAATCATCATCAGTCAGTGTACACCAGTGAGATCTCAGTCAGTGTACACCAGTGAGATCTCAGTCAGTGTACACCAGTGAGGTCTCAGTCAGTGTACACCAGTGAGATCTCAGTCAGTGTACACCAGTGAGATCACAGTCAGTGTACACCAGTGAGATCTCAGTCAGTGTACACCAGTGAGATCACAGTCAGTGTACACCAGTGAGATCACAGTCAGTGTACACCAGTGAGGTCTCAGTCAGTGTACACCAGTGAGGTCTCAGTCAGTGTACACCAGTGAGATCTCAGTCAGTGTACACCAGTGAGATCTCAGTCAGTGCACACCAGTGAGGTTTCAGTCAGTGTACACCAGTGAGATCACAGTCAGTGCACACCAGTGAGGTTTCAGTCAATGTACACCAGTGAGATCACAGTCAGTGTACACCAGTGAGAGCTCAGTCAGTGTACACCAGTGAGGTCTCAGTCACTGTACACCAGTGAGGTCTCAGTCAGTGTACAACAGTGAGGTCTCAGTCAGTGTACACCAGTGAGATCACAGTCAGTGTACACCAGTGAGATCACAGTCAGTGTACACCAGTGAGATCACAGTCAGTGTACACCAGTGAGATCACAGTCAGTGTACACCAGTGAGGTCTCAGTCAGTGTACACCAGTGAGATCACAGTCAATGTACACCAGTGAGATCACAGTCAATGTACACCAGTGAGATCACAGTCAGTGTCCACCAGTGAGATCACAATCAGTGTCCACCAGTGAGGTCTCAGTCAGTGTACACCAGTGAGATCACAGTCAGTGTACACCAGTGAGATCACAGTCAATGTACACCAGTGAGATCACAGTCAATGTACACCAGTGAGATCACAGTCAATGTACACCAGTGAGATCACAGTCAATGTACACCAGTGAGATCACAGTCAATGTACACCAGTGAGATCACAGTCAGTGTCCACCAGTGAGATCACAATCAGTGTCCACCAGTGAGGTCTCAGTCAGTGTACACCAGTGAGATCACAGTCAGTGTACACCAGTGAGATCACAGTCAATGTACACCAGTGAGATCACAGTCAATGTACACCAGTGAGATCACAGTCAATGTACACCAGTGAGATCACAATCAGTGTCCACCAGTGAGATCACAGTCAGTGTCCACCAGTGAGATCACAATCAGTGTCCACCAGTGAGGTCTCAGTCAGTGTACACCAGTGAGATCACAATCAGTGTCCACCAGTGAGATCACAGTCAATGTACACCAGTGAGATCACAGTCAATGTACACCAGTGAGATCACAGTCAGTGTCCACCAGTGAGATCACAATCAGTGTCCACCAGTGAGGTCTCAGTCAGTGTACACCAGTGAGATCACAATCAGTGTCCACCAGTGAGGTCTCAGTCAGTGTACACCAGTGAGGTCTCAGTCAGTCTACACCAGTGAGGTCTCAGTCAGTGTACACCAGTGAGGTCTCAGTCAGTGTACACCAGTGAGGTCTCAGTCAGTGTACACCAGTGAGGTCTCAGTCAGTGTACACCAGTGAGATCACAGTCAGTGTACACCAGTATATATATTATGTTAGTGAAACTCTGAGTGTAGCTGTGACGATATTTGGTTGTAATTTTTCAGAGACTGGGAGTAAGGGAATAGTTTTACCATTGAGATGTCCTATTGTGGGGTACCTACAAGACAGGTTAAAACGTGTGTGTATGTCTGTTTGTGTGGCCTTTTGTACAACAGTGTGTCTGTACCTGTGTCTTTTTATGTCTGGGTGTATGTGGCTCTTTCTGGATGTCAGGTAGTGGCTAATGACTGAGTGACATGACATTTAGCGACAACTTACATGAACAGGTTGAAAAACAATGATGCTCTCCAATATCTGGAATGGTCAAAGAAAACATTTCCTGGGACGTCTGCGGCGGGGTGGTGGGAGGGGGACAGTTCAGTCTGGGGGGAGGAGGTCAACAGGGAGGTCAGGGGAGGACAGGAGGAGGTCGGTCAGGGGGGATACCCAATTGTTCTACACAACATGGCTGTGGCTGCTGCAAGCTTCACGATGGATCCCTTTACCAAATGGAAAATGGCCAATTCCAGGGCACAGCAAGATCGGAAAAAGCTGCACCCAGCGGACAACTTCACTTTCCTTTTTCTGCATCGGTCTCATGCCTTAAAGAGGCAGTGTCATCGGGAGTTTCTGACACACGCAAAGTTCTTAGAGTGGCACGGCCCTTTAAGTGATCGTCAAGCATGTCTCTTTGTAAATACAGTTACGCTTGTGCCCGTGAAACATTTTTTTTTATTATACAGGTACATTTGAACCCCAATAGTTTATGACCACTCATCAAAACCGTAGCAACTAAACAAAAACTGGACTTCCATGGAATTGTTTGAAAGGATGAATAATGACGTGGTGCTAGGAATCTGTCTCCAGCTAACGGGGAGGTCCCGAGGCCACCAGTGCTGGGGGTCGGACTTCACCAGCCAGGGGGAGCTCCTCCTGAGTGCATGACCCATCTGTCGGTCAGTGCTGACCTGGCACAGTCTTCCACTTGATCCTTCAGACTCTGCTTGGGGTAATTTTCACAGTGTTTGTTTTCTCAGTTGAATTGGATCGCTGTACTAACTACAGGGAATATCAGTGTGCCCTGCTAGTCTCCTGGGGACAACGAGAGCTGGTCCTACCATGAAATGCACAATTCTTTTGTTAAGCATTATACACTCTGTATTGTTTGGTGAAATATTACATCGAATTTACAGCACAGAAACAGGCCATTCGGCCCAACTGGTCAATGCCAGCATTTATGCTCCACACCAGCCTCCTCCCTCCTTACTTCATCTCACCCCATCAACATATCCTTCTATTGCTTTCTCCCCCTCACGTGTTTATCTAGCTTCCCCTATATTGTATAGATAACCTACAGTGCCATGTTCCTTGTCTGATGTTGCAGGCTGCTGATGTTTGGAGCTATGGTCTACGAGCGATATCGGCACGTACGGTACAGCCACATTGAGTCATTCGGAAAAATCCACACGGATTCTTCTCCCCTGCTCAGCTACAGCTAGGTGAAAGAGCTTTTATAAAGCGAATGCTTCACATGGCTTTGCAACTGCTCGTTACCACCCCAGATCCCGCCCTTAAATTTCACCGCCCGCACACAAGCAGGTCTGTGACTCTCCGGAGCAGGATCTCAAGACCTTTCTGCATGGTTTTAGTTGCCAGCAACATTCTGCAAAAAACTTGTACAATGAACTCTATTCTACACAAACCCCTGGGGGAGCTGTACTCCCGTCTGTACAGTCACAGCAATTACTGCACTCAAGGAGGCCATTCAGCCCATCGCGCCCGTGCCATTTCCCTGCTCTTCCCCCATACCCTTTTATATTCTGCCTTTTCAAATACTTCACCCTCTTAAACGATACTATAGCCTCTGTCGCAATAGTCCCTTGTGGTGAAACATTCCATGTTCTTAAAATCCTCCATGTGCAAACATTGCTTCGAACTTCTTCCTTCATTCTTTCAGTGATAATCCTCAGTCTGTGCCCCCCTTGTTACCAATTCACCAACTACTGGCAACAACCTTTCACTATCTCAAAACCTTCATTCATTTTGAAAACCCCTATTAGATCCCCTATTAACCTTCGCTGTTCTAGTGAAAAGAAAAACAAGTTCTCAAGCCTCTGTTTATAACTCTAACCCTCACTCCTGGTAATATTCCAGTGAATTTTCATTGCCCACACTCCGTGACTCTAATCTCTTTTCTATAATGGGATGCCCAGAACTGCATACAATACTCCAACTGTGGCCAACCAGTCAGTACCGATACAGCCATTCCTGTTATATCAGACTCCAGTCAGTACTGATACAGCCATTCCTGTTATATCAGACTCCAGTCAGTACTGATACAGCCATTCCTGTTATATCAGACCCCAGTCAGTACTGATACAGCCATTCCTGTTATATCAGACCCCAGTCAGTACTGATACAGCCATTCCTGTTATATCAGACTCCAGTCAGTACTGATACAGCCATTCCTGTTATATCAGACTCCAGTCAGTACTGATACAGCCATTCCTGTTATATCAGACCCCAGTCAGTACTGATACAGCCATTCCTGTTATATCAGACCCCAGTCAGTACTGATACAGCCAATCCTGTTATATCAGACCCCAGTCAGTACTGATACAGACATACCTGTTATATCAGACCCCAGTCAGTACTGATAAAGCCATTCCTGTTATATCAGACCCCAGTCAGTACTGATACAGACATACCTGTTATATCAGACCCCAGTCAGTACTGATAAAGCCATTCCTGTTATATCAGACCCCAGTCAGTACTGATACAGCCATTCCTGTTATATCAGACCCCAGTCAGTACTGATACAGTCATTCCTGTTATATCAGACCTCAGTCAGTACTGATACAGCCATACCTGTTATATCAGACTCCAGTCAGTACTGATACAGCCATTCCTGTTATATCAGACTCCAGTCAGTACTGATACAGCCATTCCTGTTATATCAGACTCCAGTCAGTACTGATACAGCCATACCTGTGTGCGTGTATATATATATATATATATATACACACTTAGGCCTCACTTATTAATATAGTCATTCATACGTATATTTTCCATGTATATATATTAGTGCTCATACCGCATTATATATCACTGTAATAAATGGCTGTCAGCCTTGATATGAAAGCGTTATTCGGGTGTCGATGATTTGGTGCCATTAATATCAGCAGGGTTTTGGTCCTTTCTCCCAAGTTTTCTCCTTTGCCTGGGGTGGTGCTGACCGATAGTGGGCTCTAGTTCCCGGAGATCTCTCCAATACTTTGCCCAAGTGGCCATTCTTACTGTAGCAGCCAAGAAACACAGTGTCGATAAGCTATTCTGGCTTCATGTCCAATTACCAGGACTTTCCAACAGGTCTCATGGATAGCAATCCAAAGTGGGAACCTTGGAAGATTTCCCCCTGTAGCCTGGGGACACTCAGACTAATCGTGGGACCCCCAGCATTGTCTCAGATAACACCCCCTAACTCAGCACAGGCCAGGATCAGTGTGGTTCAATACTACATCATGAGGTGCATCTGTGCAACGAGGAGTTGGGGGAGGCTCCAGGAGTATTTACACACACCTCTGCAGGAGCCAAACAGCACTATGGATTCAGATTCTTCCTGAAGTCAAACATCTCTCCTTATTTATGTTCTTAGCACTGCACCCTACCTGTTAACCCAATTACCCAGTACTGCAGCTGTTGACTTTATGGATTTTAATTTTCTGCTAATTTATTAATCTAAACAGCAAAATTACTCTGATATACCTGCAATGTAATATCTACATGCTCTACTGTGGTGATTTAACATCTGTAATTTACATTACTGTGTAGTCACTCAAACACAGTGACTGTGTACTCTATACTTAATATAGACATTGTTTATTCCGAGTCATTGTTGTTTCACCTTCGTACAACATGCAGTGACTGTGTAGACTCGATACAACGCGCGTACGGCACAATCCCATCCCACACTCCCAGTATAATCCATCCCATCCCACACTCCCGGTATTAATCCATCCCATCCCACACTCCCGGTATTAATCCATCCCATCGCACACTCCCAGTATAATCCATCCCATCCCACACTCCCAGTGTTAATCCATCCCATCCCACACTCCCGGTATTAATCCATCCCATCCCACATTCCCGGTATTAATCCATCCCATCGCACACTCCCAGTATAATCCATCCCATCCCACACTCCCAGTATTAATCCATCCCATCCCACACTCCCGGTATTAATCCATCCCATCGCACACTCCCAGTATAATCCATCCCATCCCACACTCCCAGTATTAATCCATCCCATCCCACACTCTCAGTATTAATCCATCCCATCCCACACTCCCGGTATTAATCCATCCCATCCCACACTCTCGGTATAATCCATCCCATCCCACACTCTCGGTATTAATCCATCCCATCGCACACTCTCGGTATTAATCCATCCCATCGCACACTCCCGGTATTAATCCATCCCATCGCACACTCCCGGTATTAATCCATCCCATCCTACACTCCCGGTATTAATCCATCCCATCACACACTCCCGGTATTAATCCATCCCATCCTACACTCCCGGTATTAATCCATCCCATCGCACACTCCCAGTATTAATCCATCCCATCCTACACTCCTGGTATTAATCCATCCCATCCTACACTCCTGGTATTAATCCATCCCATCCTACACTCCCGGTATTAATCCATCCCATCCTACACTCCCGGTATTAATCCATCCCATCCTACACTCCCGGTATTAATCCATCTCTAGTTCTGTAACATGAGTCCTTGAATCCCCCCCATGTTACACAAGAATCTCACTGTATCATAGAGAGTAACTCACCAACTTAGCTGTTACTGTGTATATTACACTCTAACCTCACTATTACTCTATGTCACACACACCAATCACACTGTTTCTCTCTATGTAACACATTTCAAGCCAAATGTTATTTTCTATGTACCTCACTATTAATCTCTATGTAGCAGATTGTAACAATACTGTTACTCTCGGTTTAATATATTCTAACCTCACTCTTACTCTCTGTATAACACACTCCAGCCTCACTGTTACTATGTAAATTGCCGGGAGAGAGACTATAAGAATGCAGCATTGTTACCAGGACTTACTTGCAGTTTGATATATCAGCTCTAGGTCTGTACCACGAGAGTCCCTGAATCCCCTCCCCTATATACACAGCTCTGTCTGGGCTGTGCTTCCTTTCTCTGGGCTGTCTACCACATAACGGTTATCCTGTATAATATTATGACTTGTGTACAATATTTCTATTGATTGGTGTATTTGTCTGTAATTTTTACATATTTGTGAACATTAAATGACATTTTCACAAAGTATGAAGTGCCCATCTTTTTTAGGTGTCATATCTTTTTTTGTGTGTAAAATTAATGGAAACAAAAACAGATTGGAAAATAGCAGTAATGGATCTCGCTTCCATTTTCACCCTAAACAGAGTCTTCCACCTGTGCTGAAAGATGTCATTCGTGTCTCAGTGACCAGACTCAGACCACAATACTCAAAATATGAGCTGGATACATGGGGGTTTAGTTGTAATCTAATCCATCAGCTGGATATATGGGGGCTTTAACAAAATAAGAAGATAAGAAACAGGAGCTGGATTAGGCCACTCAGCCCTTCGAGCCTGCTCCGCCATTCAATAGGATCATGGCTGATCTTCTACCTCATCTCCACTTTCCTGCCCTATCCCCATATCCCTTGATTCCCTTAGTATCCAAAAATCTATCGATCTCTGTCTTGAATATACCCAATAACAGCATCCACAGCCCTCTGGGGTAGAGAATTCCACAGATTCACCACCCTCTGAGTGAATAAATTTCTCCTCATCTCAGTCCTAAATGGCCGATCCCTTATTCTGAGACTGTGACCCCTGGTTCTAGACTCCCCAGCCAGGGGAAACATCCTCCCTGCATCTACCCTGTCAACCCCCTTAAGAATTTAGATGTTTCAATGAGATCACCTCTCATTCTTCTAAGCTCCAGGAAATATAGGCCTAGTCTACTCAATCTCTCCTCATAGGACAACCCTCTCATCCCAAGAATCAATCTAGTGAACCTTCGTTGCACTGTCTCTAAGGTAACAACAACAACAACTTGTATTTATATAGCACCTTTAACGTAGTAAAACATCCCAAGGCACCTCACAGAAGTATTATAAGACAAAAAATTTGACACCGAGCCACATAAGGACCAAAAGCTTGTTCAAAGAGGTAGGTTTTAAGGAGCGTCTTAAAGGAGGAAAGAGAGGTAGCGAGGTGGAGAGGTTTAGGCAGGGAATTCCAGAGCCTAGGGCCTAGGCAACAGAAGGCACGGCCACCAATGGTTGAGCGATTATAATCAGGGATGCTCAAGAGGGCAGAATTAGAGGAGCGCAGATATCTCGGGGGGTTGTGGGGCTGGAGGAGATTACAGAGATAGGGAGGGGCCATGGAGGGATTTGAAAACCAGGATGAGAATTTTGAAATCGAGGCATTGCTTAACCGGGAGCCAATGTAGGTCAGCGAGGGGTGATGGGTGAACAGGACTTGGTGCAAGTTAAGATACGGGCAGCCGAGTTTTGGATGACCTCAAGTTTACGTAGGGTGGAATGTGGGAGGCCAGCCAGGAGTGCATTGGAATAGTCAAGTCTAGAGGTAACAAAGGCATGGATGAGGGTTTCAGCAGCGGATGAGCTGAGGCAGGGGCGGAGACGGGTGATGTTACGGAGGTGGAAATAGGCGGTCTTAGTTATGATGCAGATATGTGGTCGGAAGCTCATTTCAGGGTCAAATATGACACCAAGGTTGCAAACTGTGTGGTTCAGCCTCAGACAGATGTTAGGGAGAGGGATGGAGTCAGTGGCTAGGGAATGGAGCAAGTATATCCTTCCTTAGGTAAGGAGACCAAAACTGTACACAGTACTCCAGGTGTGGTCTCACCAAAGCCCTATATAATTGCAGTAAGACTTCTTTACTCTTATACTCCAATCCTTTTGTAATAAAGGCTAACATACCATTTCCTTTCCTAATTGATGGCTGTACCTGCATGTTAACTTTCTGTGATTTGTGTACAAGGACACCCAGGTCCCTCTGAACACCAACATTTCCTATATATATATACATGATATATGAGGCAGCATCGTGGAGAGAGAAACAGAGTTAACGTTTCAGGTCGATGACCCTTCGTCAGAACTGGGTCTGTTCTGACGAAAGGTCGACCTGAACCGTTAACTCTGTTTCTCTCTCCACGGATGCTGCCTGATCTGCTGAGTATCTCCAGCATTTTCTGTTGTTGTTTCAGATTTCCAGCATCCGCAGTATTTTGCTATTGTATGATAGATGAGGGTTTGGTATCAATATGAACAGAGCTTTGAAATGGTGAGAGGAATAATAAACCGTGCAACTAAAGCAACATCATTAGATAGAAAACCCAAAAGAAAGTGACAACCAGGGAATTGTGCGCAAATAAAACAAATCTTTCTGGAATAAAGTAGAAGAGTACAGAACCTGCACTTGTACATGCTTCAGCCTGGCTCAGCAGCAACACTCTCACCTCTTGTGGGCGAAGCTCCACTCCAGAGACTTGAGCATATGTTCCAGGTTGACATTCCAGTGCAGTACTGAGGGAGTGCTGCATTGTCAGAGATGCCATCTTTAGGATGATATTAAACCGAGGCCCTGTCTGCCTGATCAGTTGAACGTATTTGAAGAGAAGCAGGGGAGTTCTCCCAGTTTCCTGGCCAACTTTTATCCTTCACCCAACACCACCAAAACAGATCAATTGGTCATTTATCGCATTGCTGTTAATGGGATCTTGCTGTGCGCAAATTGGTTGCCGTGTATGCCTGCATAACAACAGTGACTACACTTCAAAAGTATGACATTGGCTGTAAAGCGCTTTGAGACATCCTGAGGATGTGAGAGATGCTTTAGAAATGCAAGTCCTCTCTTTCTAGAGTCCAGATTGCAGGAAAAGTGACGTTTGAGTACTGGATCTACACTACTAGAGGGTACTACAGGCTCTTATCCTGGTGGAAGAATTGATAAGACGGACAGTTTTGGCAACGCAAGTGCAGGGAGCTGTCTCATAGACATTGCTCTCCCACGATCTCAATCACAGAACACTAAATAAAAGCACCTTAAGGAAGTCAGGTTACTGTAGAACATGGACAAACTGTAAGGATTGAACTATTTCATTCGTAACAAAATAGACGAGTTAATGGCACAAATAACTACATATGGGTATGATCTTGTGGCCATTACAGAAACATGGCTGCAGGGTGACAATGCCTGGGAATTAAACATACCAGGTTATTTAACGATCAGGAAGGACAGGCAGGAAGGAAGGGGAGGTGGGGTGGCTATGTTAATAAAGGAAGGAATCACTGTAATACAGAGAAATGATATTGGGTCAAAAGATCAGGATAATGAAACAGTTTGGGTGGAGATAAGGAATAATAAGGGGAAAAAAAGACTAGTGGGCGTAGTCTATAGGCCTCCGAACAGTTGCAACTCTGTTGGACGGAGTATCAATCAGGAAATAGTTGAGGCTTGTAATAAGGGAACATCTATAATTATGGGGGATTTTAACTATCATATTAATTGGACAAATCAAATTGGGCAGGGCTGCCTTGAGGATGAGTTCATTGAGTGTATTAGGGATGGGTTTCTTGAGCAGTATGTAACTGAACCGACCAGGGGGCAAGCAACCATAGATCTGGTCCTGTGTAACGAGACAGGATTAATTAAAAATGTCCTAGTAAAGGATCCCCTTGGAATGAGTGACCATAACATGGTTGAATTCCATATTCAATAAGAGGGTGAGAAGGTTGGATCTCAAACAAGCGTGCTAAGCTTGAATAAAGGAGACTATGAAGGTATGCGAGCGGAATTGAATAGAGTGGATTGGGAAAATAGATTAACGGGTAAGACGATACATGATCAGTGGTGTACATTTAAGGAGTTATTTTACAACTTCCAAAATATATATATTCCACTGAGAAGAAAAGGGTGTTAAAGAAAAGACAGTCATCCGTGGCTAAGTAAAGAAATTAAGGATAGTATTCGACTAAAAACAAGGGCTTATAAGGTAGCCAAATCTAGTGGGAGGATAGAGGATTGGGAAAACTTTAAAAGACAGCAAAAAATAACAAAAAGATTGATTAAGAAAGGGAAGATAGATTATGAAAGTAAATTAGCAAAAAATATAAAAACAGATAGTAAGAGTTTTTATAGTTATATAAAAAGAAAAAGGGTGGCTAAAGTAAATGTTGGTCCCTTAGAGGATGAGACCGGGAAATTAATGGTGGGAAATATGGAGATGGCAAATACACTGAATGAATATTTTGTATCAGTCTTTACAGTAGAGGACACTAAGAATATCCCAACACTGGACAAACAGGGGGCTATAGGGGTGGAGGAGCTAAACACGATCAAAATCACTAAGGAAGTGGTACACGGTAAAATAATGGGACTCAAGGCGGATAAATCACCTGGACCTGATGGTTTACATCCTAGGGTCTTGAGGGAAGTGGCGGTAGGGATTGTGGATGCATTGGTAATAATTTTCCAAAACTCCCTGGACTCAGCAAAGATCCTGGCAGACTGGAAAACTGCTAATGTAACACCCTTATTTAAAAAGGGCAGTAGACAGAAGGCTGGAAACTATAGACCGGTTAGCTTAACATCTGTGGTAGGTAAAATTTTGGAGTCCATTATTAAGGAGACAGTAACGGGACATTTGGATAATCATAATTTAATAGGACAAAGTCAGCATGGTTTTATGAAGGGGAAGTCATGTTTGACAAATTTGCTGGAGTTCTTTGAGGAAGTAACATACAGGGTGGATAAAGGGGAACCAGTGGATGTGGTGTATTTAGACTTCCAAAAGGCATTTGACAAGGTGCCACACAAAAGATTATTGCTTAAGATAAAAAATCACAGGATTGGGGGTAATATTCTGGCATGGATAGAGGATTGGTTATCTAACAGAAGGCAGAAAGTTGGGATAAATGGTTCATTCTCAGACTGGCAATCAGTAACTAGTGGTGTTCCGCGAGGGTCAGTGCTGGGTCCCCAACTCTTTACAATCTATATTAACGTTTTGGAGGAGGGGACCGAGTGTAACATATCAAAGTTTGAAGATGATACTAAGATGGGAGGGAAAGTAGTGAGTGAGGAGGACATAAAAAATCTGCAAGGGGACATAGACAGGCTAAGTAAGTGGGCAGAGATTTGGCAGATGGAATACAATACTGGAAAGTGTGAGGTTATGCGCTTTGGCAGGAAAAATAGTAGAGCAAGTTATTATCTTAATGGCAAGAAACTGGAAAGTACTGAAGTACAAAGGGATCTGGGGGTCCTGGTGCACGAAACTCAAAAGGTTAGTATGCAGGTGCAGCAAGTGATTAAGAAGGCCAATTGAATGTTGGCTTTCATTGCTAGGGGGATAGAATATAAAAATAGGGAGGTATTGCTTCAGTTGTACAAGGTATTGGTGAGACCGCACCTGGAATACTGCATACAGTTTTGGTGTCCATACTTAAGAAAAGACATACTTGCTCTCGAGTCAGTACAAAGAAGGTTCACTCGGTTAATCCCGGGGATGAGGGAATGGACATATGAGGAGAGGTTGGGTAGATTGGGACTCTACTCATTGGTGTTCAGAAGAATGAGAGGCGATCTTACTGAAACATATAAGATTGTGAAGGGGTTGGATCGGGTGGATGCGGGGAGGATGTTCCCGATGATGGGTGAAACTAGAACTAGGGGGCATAGTCTTAAAATAAGGGGCTGCTCTTTCAAAACTGAGATGAGGAGGAACTACTTCACTCAGAGGGTGGTAGGTCCATGGAATATGCTGCCCCAAAAAGCTGTTGAAGCTACATCATTACATAAATTTAAAACAGAAATAGACAGTTTCCTAGAAGTAAAGGGAATTAAGGGTTACGGGGAGCGGGCAGGAATTTGGACATGAGTCTAGGTTCGGATCGGTCATGGCCCTGTGGGTAGCGAAGCGGGCCCAGGGGCCGTGTAGCCTGATCCTGCTCCTATTTCGTGTGTCCAATTCTGTTAGATTCAGGAGATGGTTCTGTGATAGTAGATTGGCGGTTAGGATCAGATCAGCCATGATCTTATTGAATGGCGGAGCAGGCTCGAGGGGCAAATTGGCCTCCTCCTGCTCCTATTTCTTATGTTCTTATGTTCTTATTAGCATTTACACATCATCCGTTCTTTTGCAAAAGACACAAGTGTATTCTCTAGTAGATATCTCTATTAGATCATCTGTCATTGTAAAGCAAACCACCATGTTTTCAATGAGATGGGATGTATGTTTGCTGCTTTTGGCAGGTTTATATCTCTAAGACACCACCTGAAGCAAAGTGAAGACATAGTGTTAAAATGGTTCTTGCCTTGTGGATCTTGCTCCCCATGCGCTGAGGATCTGAGGGCCCTTACATATGACGTTAGGTTGAGGCCTCTTTTTGCGCTGATGTTTAATCAAGCTGATTTCTTTGTCTGAACATACCTGCCCGCATTTTTCACAAAGCCCAGGTCAGCCAGAGCCACGGAGCAAATCTCACAGCAGAAACAGTCCGGGTGCCAATTATTATTCATTGCTTTGATGACACGGCCAATTATGAATTCCCCTGGATGGGCAGAAGAAAACAAAATGGAAATGAAAGCAAGCAATATTTCTGCTCAGTGTCAGTCCTTCTCGAACAGGCAGTGCTGAACAGGGGTGGAGCAAAGAATGCAGGGCTGCCTAACAAACATGGGCGTTTCCTAACTAACCGGAAACATCCATCCCAAAAGAAACTTGGAGAAAGTCCATCCGTAAGAAAGGTGGAGAAATACTTTCCAATTTTGCAGTAAAATCATTTGCATTTTCAGTGAATTTGGGAATATCAGACTTGCATTCTGCAAAACCCATTCATCTGTGAATGAAAGCTGAATGAAAGTAGGACTGTACAGTGGTCTAACCTACAAAGTACAGATGTTAGAACCATGAGCTGTTTCTGTTCCCCATGATCCATTGGTCTGCTGATGTTGGGTGGGATGGTTGGATGCTTAAGTAGTTATTTTCTTCCCATCAGAGATTGGGATTGCAGGATAGTCCAATAGACATAATCGAGTTACAGTGAAACCTGTAAATTACAGACACCTCAGGGACTGACAGAAGCTGTCCCTTTTTTGCAGGTGTTCTTATTTTCAAAATGGTCATTGTAAGTACTGACAGCGGCTGCAGTGAGGATTCAAACCCTCGACACAGGCAGGGACAGGGGCTGTGGGGGATTCAGACCCCTGATACAGGCAGGGACAGGGGCTGTGGGGGATTCAGACCCCTGATACAGGCAGGGACAGGGGCTGTGGGGGATTCAGACCCCCGACACAGGCAGGGACAGGGGCTGTGGGGGATTCAGACCCTCGACAAAGGCAGGGACAGGGGCTGTGGGGGATTCAGACCCTCGATACAGGCAGGGACAGGGACAGGGGCTGTGGGGAATTCAGACCCTCGACACAGGCAGGGACAGGGGCTGTGGGGGATTCAGACCCTCGATACAGGCAGGGACAGGGGCTGTGGGGGATTCAGACCCCCGACACAGGCAGGGACAGGGGCTGTGGGGGATTCAAACCCTCGACACAGGCAGGGACAGAGGCTGTGGGGGATTCAGACCCTCGACACAGGCAGGGACAGGGGCTGTGGGGGATTCAGACCCAATACAGGCAGGGACAGGGGCTGTGGGGGATTCAGACCCCTGATACAGGCAGGGACAGGGGCTGTGGGGGATTCAGACCCCTGATACAGGCAGGGACAGGGGCTGTGGGGGATTCAGACCCAATACAGGCAGGGACAGGGGCTGTGGGGGATTCAGACCCTCGATACAGGCAGGGACAGGGGCTGTGGGGGATTCAGACCCCTGATACAGGCAGGGACAGGGGCTGTGGGGGATTCAGACCCTCGACACAGGCAGGGACAGGGGCTGTGGGGGATTCAGACCCCTGATACAGGCAGGGACAGGGGCTGTGGGGGATTCAGACCCAATACAGGCAGGGACAGGGGCTGTGGGGGATTCAGACCCTCGACACAGGCAGGGACAGGGGCTGTGGGGGATTCAGACCCCGACACAGGCAGGGACAGGGGCTGTGGGGGATTCAACCCTCGACACAGGCAGGGACAGGGGCTGTGGGGGATTCAGACCCAATACAGGCAGGGACAGGGGCTGTGGGGGATTCAGACCCCTGATACAGGCAGGGACAGGGGCTGTGGGGGATTCAGACCCTGATACAGGCAGGGACAGGGGCTGTGGGGGATTCAGACCCAATACAGGCAGGGACAGGGGCTGTGGGGGATTCAGACCCTCGATACAGGCAGGGACAGGGGCTGTGGGGGATTCAGACCCCTGATACAGGCAGGGACAGGGGCTGTGGGGGATTCAGACCCCTGATACAGGCAGGGACAGGGGCTGTGGGGGATTCAGACCCAATACAGGCAGGGACAGGGGCTGTGGGGGATTCAGACCCCCGATACAGGCAGGGACAGGGGCTGTGGGGGGGGATTCAGACACTCGGGGACCAGGAGGGACAAAAAGGAATCCAGTAACAATCCATCACTCGTCACAATCTTCAGACTCAGACAGTACGTGCTTTAAACATTTTAAAGTGTGTCATCAGGCTGTGTCCTGTGTTTAAAAGGGCTTGTTACATCGGAGACCGCCCATAGTTCGTAATTTGCGAGTCTCTTGTATCTATTACAGTGCAAGTTATTTGGACTGTCCATAAGTTTTTTGGTTGTGTCTGTTAGTACAGGTTTCACTGTATATATGTGTAAAGGCTGGGACTGAAGGAGGTCCTATTTTGGGATGTTCTATCAGCAGGAGCAGGGGTCTCTGAGCAATAATCAAAAAACAAAACCAGTTTTACTCCTCCCTTGCTGGAGAACCAGAGGTGAATTGTTGCACCCCCACCCTGATACTGGCCAACCGAGCGTAGCCCAGGGACCAGCCCTGGGATCTTCCTTTGCTGGATGGCTCAGCACCAAACCACAGGGTCCGTTGATCCACTTACCCAGGGTATGTAAGAGTGAGAAACTAGAAAAAGAATAGGATTAACAATATCAAATAATCAGCTAGGTAAGGGGCGGAGATAAGGAATGACATGAGCAGTGCTGAATAAACACACACACACACATGCACATACACACGTATGCGCACATACATGCAAGCACATACACGGACACACCCCACACATGCGCACACATGCCCATGCACCCACACACATCTAAATACACGCGCACATACACTCACAAACATACACATACATGCACAGTCATACAACCTCACATGCACATGCACAAACGTGCTCAAAAACACACGCACACAAACTGACAAGGACACGTACGTACACACACAATGAGCTCGATGACTCAAACACTTGGAATGCCCCTATACTTCATTCTTACCGCATTGTCCACAGCAAGGTGCGAAGAGCATCTGGAAGTCATGTTCACAGTATTTCCTGCCTTCAAACTGAAACAAAGGAGATGAACATCAGCAGCTATACAGTATCATTGGTTAAATGAGACCGAAAGACAAAACCCACAGCCTGCAATTGGTCTCTGAAACACTGAACACATGAACATCAGCGAGATACTGAGTTAGTATATTTGCAAAGAGATGTGTGTGTGTGTGACTGTGCCACCCACAGTGCCTGTGGGACTCGTATCGATGAGGGTAGGGTCAGTGGGTGCAGGGTCAGTGGGTGGAGGGTCTCAGGGAGTAGGATCAGTGGGTCAGTGGGTGGAGGGTCTGAGGGTGGAGGGTCTGAGGGAGGAGGATCTGAGGGAGGAGGGTCTGAGGGAGGAGGGTCAGTGGGTCAGTGGGTGGAGGGTCTGAGGGTGGAGGGTCTGTGGGAGTAGGGTCAGTGGGTGGCGGGTCAGTGGTGGAGGGTCAGTGGGTGGAGGCGTCTGAGGAGGAGGGTCTGAGGGGGAGGGTCTGAGGGGGGAGGGTCTCAGGAGGAGGGTCTGAGGGAGGAGCGTCTGAGGAGGAGGCTCTGAGGGAGGAGGGTCTGAGGGTGGAGGGTCTGAGGGTGGAGGGTCTGAGGGTGGAGGGGTCTGAGGGTGGAGGGGTCTGAGGGAGGAGGGTCTGGGGGAGGAGGGGTCTGAGGGTGGTGGGTCTGAGGGTGGTGGGTCTGAGGGTGGAGGGGTCTGAGGGTGGAGGGGTCTGAGGGTGGAGGGGTCTGAGGGTGGAGGGTCTGAGGGTGGAGGGTCTGAGGGTGGAGGGGTCTGAGGGTGGAGGGGTCTGAGGAGGAGGCTCTGAGGGAGGAGGGTCTGAGGGTGGAGGGTCTGAGGGTGGAGGGTCTGAGGGTGGAGGGTCTGAGGGTGGAGGGTCTGAGGGTGGAGGGGTCTGAGGAGGAGGCTCTGAGGGAGGAGGGTCTGAGGGTGGAGGGTCTGAGGGTGGAGGGTCTGAGGGTGGAGGGGTCTGAGGGTGGAGGGGTCTGAGGGAGGAGGGTCTGAGGGAGGAGGGGTCTGAGGGTGGTGGGTCTGAGGGTGGAGGGGTCTGAGGGTGGAGGGTCTGAGGGTGGAGGGTCTGAGGGTGGAGGGTCTGAGGAGGAGGGTCTGAGGGTGGAGGGTCTGTGGGAGTAGGGTCAGTGGGTGGCGGGTCAGTGGTGGAGGGTCAGTGGGTGGAGGCGTCTGAGGAGGAGGGTCTGAGGGGGGAGGGTCTGAGGGGGGAGGGTCTCAGGAGGAGGGTCTGAGGGAGGAGCGTCTGAGGAGGAGGCTCTGAGGGAGGAGGGTCTGAGGGTGGAGGGTCTGAGGGTGGAGGGTCTGAGGGTGGAGGGGTCTGAGGGTGGAGGGGTCTGAGGGAGGAGGGTCTGGGGGAGGAGGGGTCTGAGGGTGGTGGGTCTGAGGGTGGTGGGTCTGAGGGTGGAGGGGTCTGAGTGTGGAGGGGTCTGAGGGTGGAGGGGTCTGAGGGTGGAGGGTCTGAGGGTGGAGGGTCTGAGGGTGGAGGGTCTGAGGGTGGAGGGGTCTGAGGAGGAGGCTCTGAGGGAGGAGGGTCTGAGGGTGGAGGGTCTGAGGGTGGAGGGTCTGAGGGTGGAGGGTCTGAGGGTGGAGGGTCTGAGGGTGGAGGGTCTGAGGGTGGAGGGGTCTGAGGAGGAGGCTCTGAGGGAGGAGGGTCTGAGGGTGGAGGGTCTGAGGGTGGAGGGTCTGAGGGTGGAGGGGTCTGAGGGTGGAGGGGTCTGAGGGAGGAGGGTCTGAGGGAGGAGGGGTCTGAGGGTGGTGGGTCTGAGGGTGGAGGGGTCTGAGGGTGGAGGGTCTGAGGGTGGAGGGTCTGAGGGTGGAGGGTCTGAGGAGGAGGGTCTGAGGGTGGAGGGGTCTGAGGGTGGAGGGGTCTGAGGGAGGAGGGTCTGAGGGAGGAGGGGTCTGAGGGTGGTGGGTCTGAGGGTGGTGGGTCTGAGGGTGGAGGGGTCTGAGGGAGGAGGGGTCTGAGGGAGGAGGGTCTGAGGGTGGAGGGTCTGAGGGTGGAGGGTCTGAGGGTGGAGGGTCTGAGGGTGGAGGGGTCTGAGGGTGGAGGGTCTGAGGGTGGAGGGTCTGAGGGTGGAGGGGTCTGAGGGTGGAGGGGTCTGAGGGTGGAGGGGTCTGAGGGTGGAGGGTCTGAGGGTGGAGGGGTCTGAGGGAGGAGGGTCTGAGGGTCTGAAGGAGTGTGAGTGAAGGATGTTGGGCCTGCAGATCGCTGCTTCTTAAACTACATCGGGAATGGAACATGATCTGCCGCTCCTGATATTAAATGGCTGCTCCCAGGCGTGGCCTTGTCTTCTGAAAGACAGGTGGGTAAGAATGACGGGCATGATGAAGGTTCAGGGACGCACAGCATTTAACAGGCGCACTCATGCAGCCGGTCATTGCAGGACAGGTTCACCCAGGGGACCTCCCCCCTGCCTTTCACCCATTGCACAGTGCCAGTCTAATCACTGTCCAACCCTGGGCGGGTAGGCCGGTCTATCTTTAGATGGTGTGACTAAGCCATCAATGCCCAGTGCCCCTAACACCAGGCAGAGTCCTGAACTCAAGTCCAACATTACAACAGTGACTGAACAGTACAATAGATTTTTAAGCACAACAGTGGCCGTTTCCCATGACGAGGAGCGTCCTGAGGGAGCTGGTGCCACATCAGCAGCGTCTGTGCCAGCCGTGGCTCAGTGGGCAGCACCCGCGCCTCTGAGTCAGAAGGTTGTGGGTTCAAATCTAGGCTGACACTCCAGTGCAGTACTGAGGGAGTGCTGCACTGTCGGGGTGCCGTCTTTCGGATGAGACGTTAAACCGAGGCCCCGTCTGCTCTCTCAGGTGGACGTAAAAGATCTCATGGCACTATTTCGAAGAAGAGCAGCGGAGTTATCCCCGGTGTCCTGGCCAATATTTCATCCCTCAATCAACATAACTGGTCATTACCACATTGCTGTTTGTGGGAGCTTGCTGTGCGCAAATTGGCTGCCGCGTTTCCTACATTACAACAGTGACTCCACTTCAAAGTAAGTACTTAATTGGCTGCAAAGCGCTTTGGGACGTCCTGAGCTCGCGCATGGCGCAGATGAAATGCAAGTTCGTTGGTTCACTGAGAGCGCAGGCTAAGGCGAAGGATGGGCTACCCTTACCTCGTAAAAAACTCCTCCTGGGAACTGCCGGAAGCACTGGGCACAGACGAAGCACTTCTCGTGGTACAGCTCTCCGTTACTGTTCACAATCCGCTCGGAGGGGTCGAAGTGCGAGCGGCAGCGCTCACAGGTCGCATTCGCCAGCGCGTCCGCCATGTTACTACAAATGAGAACGGGGGGTGGGGGAGAGAGGTGACCAGTTAGTCCGTGGCAGAGATCAGCTCCGGGAGAGCAGTGCGATGCATCCGGGGCAACCCGGAAACCTATCCCCGGCACGGGGTCGTGGAACGCGGCAGTCTGACGTGGTGCCACGACGTCAATCAAGCAGCAGACTTTCACCTGCACCGAGCCAGACTCTCAGAAGTGGTCCGGTGACAGCGAGCACGGCTCAGCAATTAGGTTAACGGTTTAACTAATCAGCAGCTCTTTCCCCTTTCCCTCTCCCCCTCCACTGTTCAGCACTCTCGGACAGACTTGCCATGTGCTTATGAAAGCTGCTTTGTGAGAGGCGCCCAGCTGCCAGGCATTGGGCCTCATAAACGTACAGCCCACGGCAACACTGCCAAACCCTGCTCTTAATCTCGAAGCTGAGGAGCCTGCCACGGGACTCCTGATAAAAGAAATCTCTGTGCTGCTGTTTGTTTTGGCTTTTTAAGCAAGGCCTTTGAGCACGCGCACTTCGAAAAGCCCCACACTCTGCACCCCCACCCCCCCACCCCGGCCCATTCCCTCCCCCAGCACCGTACTTCTGTTCTCCACCTGCCAACCAACCCAACCCATCCCATTCCTTTCATCTGCCAACCCACCCCTTGCCAATCTGCCCTCTCACTACCCTTTACCCCTACTTTTGCCCCTTTGCCTGACTGTATTTGAGACTTTTGTCAAACCGAGATGAAGGGCCAAGCCTCTTCCCTTCCCCCCCAGTGCTGGACAACACCAAGTTTGATAGGAGTAAGACCGCCACAAATCTGTTCCCCCGCCACCGATTCCATCCCTCTCCCTGGTCACTGTCTCAGGCTGAACCAGTCCGTTCACAACGTCAGCGTCCTCTTTGACCCTGAGATGAGCTTCTGACCCCATATCCTCGCCATCTCCAAGACCACCTACTTCCACCTCTGTAACATCACCCGTCTCCGCCCCTGCCTCAGGCACTCTGCTGCTGAAACCCTCATCCATGCCTTTCGTTACCTCTAGACCCGACTATTCCAATGCTCTCCTGGCCGGCCTCCCACCTCAGAACATAAGAAATAGGAGCAAGAAGAGGCCACTTGGCCGCTCGAGCCTGCTCCGCCATTCAATAAGATCATGGCTGATCTAGGGCTCAAAGCCACTTCCCCGCCCGCTCCCCATAACCCTTCACTCCCTTATCTTGCAAAATTCTGTCTATCTCCACCTTAAATATATTAGAAGTCGCACAACACCAGGTTATAGTCCAACAGATTTATTTAAAATTACAAGCTTTCGGAGCTGTCGCTCCTTCCTCAGGTAGAGTAGCTGTGAGAGAATCTCCCAGAATTCACAATATAAACACAGAAAAAATGTATTCAAATCTTTCCCTACATCAAAGGGAAAGATTTGAATACATTTTTTCTGTGTTTATATTGTGAATTCTGGGAGATTCTCTCACAGCTACTCTACCTGAGGAAGGAGCGACAGCTCCGAAAGCTTGTAATTTTAAATAAATCTGTTGGACTATAACCTGGTGTTGTGCGACTTCTCATTTTTGTCCACCCCAGTCCAACGCCGGCATCTCCACATCATTAAATATATTAAATGACCCAGCCTCCACGGCTCTCTGGGGCAACCTCCATAAGGATCTCATCCAAAACTCTGCTGCCCGTATCCTAACACGCATCAAGTCCTGTTCACCCATCACCCCTGTGCTCGCTGACCTACATTGGCTCCCGGTCCGGCAACGCCTCAATTTTAAAATTCTCATATTTGTTTTCAAATCCCTCCATGGCCTCGCCCCTCTCTATCTCTGTTAGTCCTCCAGCCCCCAACCCTCCTTTCCTCCAATTCTGGCCTCTTGCACATCCCCAACTCCCTTTGCTCCACCATTGGCGGCCATGCCTTCAGCTGCCAAGGCCCTAAGCTCTGGAGTTTACACCCTAAACCTCGCCACCTTTCTCCTCCTTTAAGACGCTCCTTAAAGCCTACCTCTCTGACCAAGCTTTAGGGCATCTGCCCTGATATCTCCTTATGTGGCTCGGTGTCAAACTTTGCGTGATTGCACCTGTGAAGCGTCTTGGGGCATTTTCCTACGTTAAAGGCGCTAGATAAATGCAAGTGGTAAACTAAGATGTGGGTCAGATGAAGCTGATTGACAATAGTCTGCAATTTGAGTCTGAGACTGAGCAACACTTGTGTACAGTTATCACATCTTTAAAAACATGTTCGAGTGCAGACTGTGACAGCGGCAGGGCTGTGGTCTCAGCGTGGAGAGACGGTCCCCTCGGTCCCAGCGCGGAGGGTCGGCCCCCTCGGTCTCAGCGCGGAGGGTCGGTCCACTCGGTCCCAGCGCGGAGTGTCGGTCCCCTCAGTCCCAGCGCAAAGGGTCGGTCCACTCGGTCCCAGCGCAAAGGGTCGGTCCCCTCGGTCCCAGCGCGGAGAGACGGTCCCCTCGGTCCCAGCGCGGAGGGTCGGCCCCTTCGGTCCCAGCGCGGAGGGTCGGCCCCTTCGGTCCCAGCGCAGAGGGTCGGCCCCCTCGGTCTCAGTGCGGAGGGTCGGGCCCCTTGGTCCCAGCACGGAGGGTTGGTCCCCTCGGTCCCAGCGCGGAGAGTCGGTCCCCTCGTCCCAGCGCGGAGGGTCGGACCCAGCGCGGAGGGTCGGTCCCCTCAATCCCAGCGCGGAGGGTCGGTCCCCTCGGTCCCAGCGCGGAGGGTCGGTCCCCTCAGTCCCAGCGCGGAGGGTCGGTCCCCTCGGTCCCAGCGCGGAGGGTCGGTCCCCGCGCGGAGGGTCGGTCCCCTCGGTCCCAGCGCGGAGGGTCGGACCCAGCGCGGAGGGTCGGTCCCCTCAGTCCCAGCGCGGAGGGTCGGTCCCCTCGGTCCCAGCGCGGAGGGTCGGTCCCCTTGGTCCCAGCGCGGAGGGCCGGTCCCCTCAGTCCCAGCGCGGAGGGTCGGTCCCCTCGGTCCCAGCGCGGAGGGTCGGTCCCCTCAGTCCCAGCGCGGAGGGCCGGTCCCCTCAGTCCCAGTGTGGAGGGTCGGTCCCCTCGCGGAGGGTCAGTCCCCTCAGTCCCAGCGCGGAGGGTCAGCCCCTTCGGTCCCAGCGCGGAGGGTCGGTCCCAGCGCGGAGGGTCAGTTCCCATGCGTCTGATGGGAGGGACTCTCAGCAGTATTGACGACAGCACATATTTTTCTGAATTTTTTTTTTAAACTGTAAACAGGATGCTGGGAGTAATGGAATGTCGGAACGTTTGCTCAAAATTGGAGGAAATCAGGGAGACGCGATTCTGCAGAGAGTCCACTGAAATCGCAGCACACACTCTCATCAGACCCAGACACACCTGGGTCACACACCTCACACCCAGTGTCACACCCAGTGTCACACCCCTCACACCCAGTGTCACACCCAGTGTCACACACCTCACACCCAGTGTCACACCCAGTGTCACACCCCTCACTCCCAGTGTCACACCCCTCACTCCCAGTGTCACACACCTCACACCCAGTGTCACACCCAGTGTCACACCCCTCACTCCCAGTGTCACACCCCTCACTCCCAGTGTCACACCCAGTGTCACACCCAGTGTCACACCCCTCACACCCAGTGTCACACCCCTCACTCCCAGTGTCACACCCCTCACTCCCAGTGTCACACACCTCACACCCAGTGTCACACCCAGGGTCACACCCCTCACACCCAGTGTCACACCCAGTGTCACACCCAGTGTCACACCCCTCACACCCAGTGTCACACCCCTCACACCCAGTGTCACACCCAGTGTCACACCCCTCACACCCAGTGTCACACCCAGTGTCACACCCCCCACACCCAGAGTCACACCCAGTGTCACACCCCTCACACCCAGTGTCACACCCAGTGTCACACCCAGAGTCACACCCCTCACACCCAGTGACACACCCAGTGTCACACCCAGTGTCACACCCAGTGTCACACCCCTCACACCCAGTGACACACCCAGTGTCACACCCCTCACACCCAGTGACACACCCAGTGTCACACCCCTCACACCCAGTGACACACCCAGTGACACACCCAGTGTCACACCCAGTGACACACCCCTCACACCCAGTGTCACACCCAGTGTCACACCCCTCACACCCAGTGACACACCCAGTGTCACACCCAGTGTCACACCCCTCACACCCAGTGTCACACCCAGAGTCACACCCCTCACACCCAGTGACACACCCAGTGTCACACCCAGAGTCACACCCCTCACACCCAGTGACACACCCGTGTCACACCCAGTGTCACACCCCTCACACCCAGTGTCACACCCAGTGACACACCCCTCACACCCAGTGTCACACCCAGTGTCACATCCCTCACACCCAGTGTCACACCCAGAGTCACACCCAGTGTCACACCCAGTGTCACACCCAGAGTCACACCCCTCACACCCAGTGTCACACCCAGTCACACCCAGTGTCACACCCCTCACACCCAGTGTCACACCCAGTGACATACCCCTCACACCCAGTGTCACACCCAGTGTCACACCGTGTCACACCCAGTGAGACACCCCTCACACCCAGTGTCACACCCAGTCACACCCAGTGTCACACCCCTCACACCCAGTGTCACACCCAGTGACACACCCCTCACACCCAGTGACACACCCAGTGTCACACCCAGTAACACACCCCTCACACCCAGTGTCACACCCAGTGTCACACCCCTCACACCCAGTGTCACACCCCTCACTCCCAATGTCACACCCAGTGTCACACCCCTCACACCCAGTGTCACACCCCTCACACTCAGTGTCACACCCCTCACACCCAGTGTCACACCCCTCACACTCAGTTTCACACCCAGTGTCACACCCAGTGTCACACCCCTCACACCCAGTACGTGTGGTTTCGCTGTGTTTCATGCTATGGACTGCTGGTGTGTATAGCTGTGCCTCTGGGGTTCCAGGCCCTATTGTATGTTGTCTGTATCCATAACTTATGTCTCAGCATCGTGGTGCTGCCCAAACTGAGAAACGCTTGAAGCAACTGGAAGGTCCTTGCCTTATGCCTGGGGTTGCAGAGTTCTTGACTGTGAGTACGTGCTGCCCGATGTTTAATGAGCTTCTTTCATCCGGAAGCAAACATCAGGAATCAATGGCGCTTAGCTAAGAATTCCATCCTCCCGGGAGACCCGATAGTTCAGATAGAGTATCGGGCGGTGCTGGAGAATTTGCAAACGTGATACGCCCAGTGCTCAGTCACGCAAACACTTCCAAACACTGGCTGTCCAGGAGACACAGCCTCGCAATCAGCCGCAGCCAAACCGGCTTGACCTGGCACCCCGACGGCCTCCCCAGTCTGGGTTGTGGTATAGGCCCCAGGACAGGCCTTTGCTTTCTGAGTGTCCGGTCAGGGTTAGCAGTCAGTTACACTTTAGCTCAGCCACCAATTGATTCAGAGTCACGTCATCTGTTAACAGTGGCAGTAAGGACAGGGAGCTGGCCTACAGGGTAGTAGGGTAGTAGGTCTGTGGAATTTGCTGCCCCAGGAAGCTGTGGAAGCTACTTCATTAAATAAATTTAAAACAGAAATAGACAGTTTCCTAGAAGTAAAGGGAATTAGGGGTTACGGTGATCGGGCAGGAAATTGGATATGAGGCTGAGTTCGGATCGGTCGAGGCCCTGTGGGTGGCGTAGCGGGCCCAGGGGCTGAGTGGCCGGGTCCTGCTCCTACTTCTTGTGTTCTTTAGATTTGAGGTTAGGATCAGATCAGCCATGATCTCATTGAATGGCGGAGCAGGCTCGAGGGGCCGATTGGCCTACTCCTGCTCCTATTTCTTATGTTCTTATGAACTACGAACCCCACCGCCACCACCCCCCGCCCCCCCACACCCAATTCGACATAGTTGGGTGAAAATCCAGCAGCCAGTAGAAGGCCTCGACATTTTCTGGGGCTACTGACACCTCCCCCCCCCCCACCCCTCCACCCGGAGTAAATACAGCTGTAATTACTGACATGGCCCAGCTGTATGTGCAGATGTGAAGGGGAATGGGGAACATGTGGACCAGAGCTTGTTGGTGGGGTTTGTGAGGTTAAGATGCTGCTCTCTATTCTGCTAAGGGACTGGGAGGGTTAATCACATTTCACAGGCACTTGGAGCTCTGGCTGGAGTCCAAGGCCTTGTCCCAGATTCCCTCCGGCCTCAGACCTGGGGAATGACGGAAACTGACGTCAAGGATCCTGTTGTAGCGACAAACAGGCTCAGAAAAACATCGAGACACAGGAAGGAGAAATCTGCTCCCGGGAGTTGGCCGCTGACTTTAAAATGGACAGAACAGTCCTGGGCTGGACCGCTGACCCCGACTGGACACCGCACACAATCAGTGTTCTGTCCGGGCTGAGTGGAGCCGCCAAGCAGCCTATTCAGAGCCGAGCCCAGCTCAACAGGATAAGGGGCTGAACAGGCCATGGGTGCTTAAAAATAGAACATTTGACCCCAGTGTCAGCGACAGAAAGTCTCATCCCATCCGTTGAATCTCACACCTTGATATCAGTGGGATGACGGAGAGACAGGCCAGCGGGAACCTCTGTTAGAGGGTGGGTGGGGGGGGAGGTCCCCACAGTCGAGTGGGTGTGGGGGGGTCCCCACAGTCGAGTGGGTGTGGGGGGGTCCCCACAGTCGGGTGGGTGGGGAGGGGGGTCCCACAGTCGGGTGCGTGGGGGGGTCCCCACAGTCGGGAGGGTGGGGGAGGGGGGTCCCACAGTCGGGTGGGTGGGGGAGGGGAGATCCCCACAGTCGGGTGGGTGGGGGGGGGGGGTCCCCACAGTCGGGTGGGTGGGGGAGGGGGGTCCCACAGTCGGGTGGGTGGGGGAGTCCCCACAGTCGGGTGGGTGGGGGAGGGGGGTCCCCACAGTCGGGTGGGTGGGGGGGGGGGGTCCCACAGTCGGGTGGGTGGGGGGGGGTCCCCACAGTCGGGTGGGTGGGGGGGGGGGTCCCCACAGTCGGGTGGGTGGGGGAGGGGGGTCCCACAGTCGGGTGCGTGGGGGGGGTCCCCACAGTCGGGTGGGTGGGGGAGGGGGGTCCCCACAGTCGGGTGGGTGGGGGGAGGGGGGTCCCACAGTCGGGTGCGTGGGGGGGGTCCCCACAGTCGGGTGGGTGGGGGAGGGGGGTCCCCACAGTCGGGTGGGTGGGGGGGGGGTCCCCACAGTCGGGTGGGTGGGGGGGGGTCCCCACAGTCGGGTGGGTGGGGGAGGGGTCCCCACAGTCGGGTGGGTGGGGGGAGGGGTCCCCACAGTCGGGTAGGTGGGGGAGGGGTCCCCACAGTCGGGTGGGTGGGGGGGGGGTCCCCACAGTCGGGTGGGTGGGGGAGGGGTCCCCACAGTCGGGTGGGTGGGGGAGGGGTCCCCACAGTCGGGTGGGTGGGGGGGGTCCCACAGTCGGGTGGGTGGGGGAGGGGGGTCCCCACAGTCGGGTGGGTGGGGGGGGGGGGGTCCCACAGTCGGGTGGGTGGGGGGGGGTCCCCACAGTCGGGTGGGTGGGGGGGGGGGTCCCCACAGTTGGGAGGGTGGGGGAGGGGGGTCCCACAGTCGGGATGTGGGGGAGGGGGGGTCCCACAGTCGGGTGGGTGGGGGAGGGGTCCCCACAGTCGGGAGGGTGGGGGAGGGGGGTCCCACAGTCGGGTGGGTGGGGGGGGGGTCCCACAGTCGGGTGGGTGGGGGAGGGGGGTCCCCACAGTCGGTTGGGTGGGAGGGGTCCCCACAGTCGGGAGGGTGGGGGAGGGGGGTCCCCACAGTCGGGTGGGTGGGGGAGGGGGGTCCCACAGTCGGGTGGGTGGGGGGGCGGGTCCCCACAGTCAGGTGGGTGGGGGAGGGGTCCCCACAGTCGGGTGGGTGGGGGAGGGGTGTCCCACAGTTGGGTGGGTGGGGGAGGGGGGTCCCACAGTCGGGTGGGTGGGGGAGGGGGGTCCCCACAGTCGGGTGGGTGGGGGGGGGGTCCCACAGTCGGGTGGGTGGGGGGGGGTCCCCACAGTCGGGTGGGTGGGGGAGGGGTCCCCACAGTCGGGTGGGTGGGGGAGGGGGGGTCCCACAGTCGGGTGGGTGGGGGAGGGGGATCCCCACAATCGGGTGGGTGGGGGAGGGGGATCCCCACAGTCGGGTGGGTGGGGGAGGGGGGGGTCCCACAGTCGGGTGGGTGGGGGAGGGGGGGTCCCACAGTCGGGTAGGTGGGGGAGGGGGGGGTCCCACAGTCGGGTGGGTGGGGGAGGGGGGTCCCACAGTCGGGTGGGTGGGGGAGGGGGGGTCCCACAGTCGGGTGGGTGGGGGAGGGGAGATCCCCACAGTCGGGTGGATGGGAGGGGGAGATCCCCACAGTCGGGTGGGGGAGGGGGGGTCCCACAGTCGGGTGGGTGGGGGGGGGTCCCCACAGTCGGGTGGGTGGGGGAGGGGGGTTCCACAGTCGGGTGGGTGGGGGAGGGGGGTCCCACAGTCGGGTGGGTGGGGGAGGGGGGTCCCACAGTCGGGTGGGTGGGGAGGGTCCCCACAGTCGGGTGGGCTGGGGGGGATCCCCACAGTCGGGTGGGCGGGGGGGGGGTCCCCACAGTCGGGTGGGTGGGGGAGGGGGTCCCCACAGTCGGGGTGAGGGGTCCCCACAGTCGGGTGGGTGGGGGAGGGGGTCCCCACAGTCAGGTGGGTGGGGGAGGGGGTCCCCACAGTCGGGTGGGTGGGGGTGGTCCCACAGTCGGGTGGGTTTGGGGGGGTCCCACATTGAGGAGGCTACAGACCTACTCCCAAGTGGAGTGGATCAAAATGAGTGACGCTCCCTGGAAATGCAACTGGCTCTTGCTGTCTTTTTATATTTTAATCTAGCGTTTGCCGAGTTTCAGTGTCAGCTGTGTCTCAGTGGGCAGCACTCTCACCTCTGAGTCACAAGGTTGTGGGTTCCAGTCCCACTCCAGAGACTGGAGCACACAATCCAGGCTGACACTCCAGTGCAGTGCTGAGGGAGTGCTGCACTGTCGGAGGTGCCGTCTTTCGGATGAGAATTTAAACCGAGACTCCGTCTGCTCTCTCAGGTGGACGTAAAAGATTCTATGCCACTATTTCAAAGAACAGCAGGGGAGTCCTGGCCGATATTTATCGTTCAAACAACATCACTAAAAAAAACAGATGATCTGGTCATTAACATATTGCTTGTTTGTGGGAGATTGCTGTGCGCAAATTGGCTGCCGTGTTTCCTACATTAAATGTCACTAAACTTCAGGAAGTACTTCATTGGCTGAAATCTCTTTGGGACGTCCTGCAAGTCAGATTTTCTTTTTCTTTCTTAGAGTCGCAAGTTTTAGTACTGTACCTGTGAGTATTAAGTGTGGAACGTTAATTAGGAAACGGAAAAATGCAGTCAGCTAAAGACTAAACAATTCTACTCTCTTCCTCAAACTCTACTGATGTTAATCCAGCTCCCTCACACTGTCGCTCAGTAACCCCTCCCCCCAGCACCCTGTGTTACTGACTGTATCTCTACTGATGTTAATCCAGCTCCCTCACACTGTCACTCAGTAACCCCTCTCCCCCAGCGCCCTGTGTTACTGACTGTATCTCAACTGATGTTAATCCAGCTCCCTCACACTGTCACTCAGTAACCCCTCCCCCAGCGCCCTGTGTTACTGACTGTATCTCTACTGATGTTAATCCAGCTCCCTCACACTGTCACTCAGTAACCCCTCCCCCCAGCACCCTGTGTTACTGACTGTATCTCTACTGATGTTAATCCAGCTCCCTCACACTGTCACTCAGTAACCCCTCTCCCCCAGCGCCCTGTGTTACTGACTGTATCTCTACTGATGTTAATCCAGCTCCCTCACACTGTCACTCAGTAACCCCTCCCCAAGCACCCTGTGTTACTGACTGTATCTCTACTGATGTTAATCCAGCTCCCTCACACTGTCACTCAGTAACCCCTCCCCAAGCACCCTGTGTTACTGACTGCATCTTTACTGGTGTTAAACCCTGTATCTCTACTTATGTTAATCCAGCTCCCTCACACCGTCACTCAGTAACCCCTCCCCGAGCACCCTGTGTTACTGACTGTATCTCTACTGGTGTTAATCCAGCTCCCTCACACTATCACTCAGTAACCCCTCCCCCAGCGCCCTGTGTTACTGACTGTATCTCTACTGATGTTAATCCAGCTCCCTCACACTGTCACTCAGTAACCCCTCCCCCCAGCGCCCTGTGTTACTGACTGTATCTCCACTGATGTTAATGCAGCTCCCTCACACTGTCACTCAGTAACCTCTCCCCCAGCGCCCTGTGTTACTGACTGTATCTTTACTGATGTTAATCCAGCTCCCTCACACTGTCACTCAGTAACCTCTCCCCCAGCGCCCTGTGTTACTGACTGTATCTCTACTGGTGTTAATCCAGCTCCCTCACACTGTCACTCAGTAACCCCTCTCCCCCAGCGCCCTGTGTTACTGACTGTATCTCTACTGGTGTTAATCCAGCTCCCTCACACTGTCACTCAGTAGCCCCTCTCCCCCAGCACCCTGTGTTACTGACTGTATCTTTACTGATGTTAAACCCTGTATCTCTACTGATGTTAATCCAGCTCCCTCACACCGTCACTCAGTAACCCCTCCCCGAGCACCCTGTGTTACTGACTGTGTCTCTACTGATGTTAATCCAGCTCCCTCACACTGTCACTCAGTAACCCCTCCCCCCAGCACCCTGTGTTACTGACTGTATCTCTACTGATGTTAATCCAGCTCCCTCACACTGTCACTCAGTAACCCCTCCCCCCAGCGCCCTGTGTTACTGACTGTATCTCTACTGATGTTAATCCAGCTCCCTCACACTGTCACTCAGTAACCCCTCCCCCCAGCGCCCTGTGTTACTGACTGTATCTCCACTGATGTTAATCCAGCTCCCTCACACTGTCACTCAGTAACCTCTCCCCCAGCGCCCTGTGTTACTGACTGTATCTTTACTGATGTTAATCCAGCTCCCTCACACTGTCACTCAGTAACCTCTCCCCCAGCGCCCTGTGTTACTGACTGTATCTCTACTGGTGTTAATCCAGCTCCCTCACACTGTCACTCAGTAACCCCTCTCCCCCAGCGCCCTGTGTTACTGACTGTATCTCTACTGATGTTAATCCAGCTCCCTCACACTGTCACTCAGTAACCCCTCCCCCCAGCGCCCTGTGTTACTGACTGTATCTCTACTGATGTTAATCCAGCTCCCTCACACTGTCACTCAGTAACCTCTCCCCCAGCGCCCTGTGTTACTGACTGTATCTCTACTGATGTTAATCCAGCTCCCTCACACTGTCACTCAGTAACCCCTCCCCCCAGCACCCTGTGTTACTGACTGTATCTCTACTGATGTTAATCCAGCTCCCTCACACTGTCACTCAGTAACCCCTCTCCCCCAGCGCCCTGTGTTACTGACTGTATCTCTACTGATGTTAATCCAGCTCCCTCACACTGTCACTCAGTAACCCCTCCCCAAGCACCCTGTGTTACTGACTGTATCTCTACTGATGTTAATCCAGCTCCCTCACACTGTCACTCAGTAACCCCTCCCCAAGCACCCTGTGTTACTGACTGCATCTTTACTGGTGTTAAACCCTGTATCTCTACTGATGTTAATCCAGCTCCCTCACACCGTCACTCAGTAACCCCTCCCCGAGCACCCTGTGTTACTGACTGTATCTCTACTGGTGTTAATCCAGCTCCCTCACACTATCACTCAGTAACCCCTCCCCCAGCGCCCTGTGTTACTGACTGTATCTCTACTGATGTTAATCCAGCTCCCTCACACTGTCACTCAGTAACCCCTCCCCCCAGCGCCCTGTGTTACTGACTGTATCTCCACTGATGTTAATCCAGCTCCCTCACACTGTCACTCAGTAACCTCGCCCCCAGCGCCCTGTGTTACTGACTGTATCTTTACTGATGTTAATCCAGCTCCCTCACACTGTCACTCAGTAACCCTCTCCCCCAGCGCCCTGTGTTACTGACTGTATCTCTACTGGTGTTAATCCAGCTCCCTCACACTGTCACTCAGTAACCCCTCTCCCCCAGCGCCCTGTGTTACTGACTGTATCTCTACTGGTGTTAATCCAGCTCCCTCACACTGTCACTCAGTAACCCCTCTCCCCCAGCGCCCTGTGTTACTGACTGTATCTCTAGTGGTGTTAATCCAGCTCCCTCACACTGTCACTCAGTAACCCCTCCCCCCAGCGCCCTGTGTTACTGACTGTATCTCCACTGATGTTAATCCAGCTCCCTCACACTGTCACTCAGTAACCTCTCCCCCAGCGCCCTGTGTTACTGACTGTATCTTTACTGATGTTAATCCAGCTCCCTCACACTGTCACTCAGTAACCTCTCCCCCAGCGCCCTGTGTTACTGACTGTATCTCTACTGGTGTTAATCCAGCTCCCTCACACTGTCACTCAGTAACCCCTCTCCCCAGCGCCCTGTGTTACTGACTGTATCTCTACTGGTGTTAATCCAGCTCCCTCACACTGTCACTCAGTAACCCCTCTCCCCAGCACCCTGTGTTACTGACTGTATCTCTACTGATGTTAATCCAGCTCCCTCACACTGTCACTCAGTAACCCCTCCCCGAGCACCCTGTGTTACTGACTGTATCTCTACTGATGTTAATCCAGCTCCCTCACACTGTCACTCAGTAACCCCTCCCCCAGCACCCTGTGTTACTGACTGTATCTCTACTGATGTTAATCCAGCTCCCTCACACTGTCACTCAGTAACCCCTCCCCCCAGCGCCCTGTGTTACTGACTGTATCTCTACTGATGTTAATCCAGCTCCCTCACACTGTCACTCAGTAACCCCTCCCCCCAGCGCCCTGTGTTACTGACTGTATCTCCACTGATGTTAATCCAGCTCCCTCACACTGTCACTCAGTAACCTCTCCCCCAGCGCCCTGTGTTACTGACTGTATCTTTACTGATGTTAATCCAGCTCCCTCACACTGTCACTCAGTAACCTCTCCCCCAGCGCCCTGTGTTACTGACTGTATCTCTACTGGTGTTAATCCAGCTCCCTCACACTGTCACTCAGTAACCCCTCTCCCCCAGCGCCCTGTGTTACTGACTGTATCTCTACTGATGTTAATCCAGCTCCCTCACACTGTCACTCAGTAACCCCTCCCCCCAGCGCCCTGTGTTACTGACTGTATCTCTACTGATGTTAATCCAGCTCCCTCACACTGTCACTCAGTAACCTCTCCCCCAGCGCCCTGTGTTACTGACTGTATCTCTACTGATGTTAATCCAGCTCCCTCACACTGTCACTCAGTAACCTCTCCCCCAGCGCCCTGTGTTACTGACTGTATCTTTACTGATGTTAATCCAGCTCCCTCACACTGTCACTCGGTAACCTCTCCCCCAGCGCCCTGTGTTACTGACTGTATCTCTACTGATGTTAATCCAGCTCCCTCACACTGTCACTCAGTAACCCCTCTCCCCCAGCGCCCTGTGTTACTGACTGTATCTCTACTGGTGTTAATCCAGCTCCCTCACACTGTCACTCAGTAACCCCTCTCCCCCAGCGCCCTGTGTTACTGACTGTATCTCTACTGGTGTTAATCCAGCTCCCTCACACTGTCACTCAGTAACTCCACCCCCAGTGCCCTGTGTTACTGACTGTATCTCCACTGATGTTAATCCAGCTCCCTCACACTGTCACTCAGTAACCCCTCCCCCCAGCGCCCTGTGTTACTGACTGTATCTCCACTGATGTTAATCCAGCTCCCTCACACTGTCACTCAGTAACTCCACCCCCCAGTGCCCTGTGTTACTGACTGTATCTCCACTGATGTTAATCCAGCTCCCTCACACTGTCACTCAGTAACCCCTCCCCAAGCACCCTGTGTTACTGACTGTATCTTTACTGGTGTTAAACCCTGTATCTCTACTGATGTTAATCCAGCTCCCTCACACCGTCACTCAGTAACCCCTCCCCCCAGCACCCTGTGTTACTGACTGTATCTCTACTGATGTTAATGCAGCTCCCTCACACTGTCACTCAGTAACCCCTCCCCCCAGCGCCCTGTGTTACTGACTGTATCTCTACTGATGTTAATCCAGCTCCCTCACACTGTCACTCAGTAACCCCTCCCCCCAGCGCCCTGTGTTACTGACTGTATCTCCACTGATGTTAATCCAGCTCCCTCACACTGTCACTCAGTAACCTCTCCCCCAGCGCCCTGTGTTACTGACTGTATCTTTACTGATGTTAATCCAGCTCCCTCACACTGTCACTCAGTAACCTCTCCCCCAGCGCCCTGTGTTACTGACTGTATCTCTACTGGTGTTAATCCAGCTCCCTCACACTGTCACTCAGTAACCCTCTCCCCCAGCACCCTGTGTTACTGACTGTATCTCTACTGGTGTTAATCCAGCTCCCTCACACTGTCACTCAGTAACCTCTCCCCCAGCGCCCTGTGTTACTGACTGTATCTTTACTGATGTTAATCCAGCTCCCTCACACTGTCACTCAGTAATCCTCTCCCCCAGCGCCCTGTGTTACTGACTGTATCTCTACTGATGTTAATCCAGCTCCCTCACACTGTCACTCAGTAACCCTCTCCCCCAGCGCCCTGTGTTACTGACTGTATCTCTACTGGTGTTAATCCAGCTCCCTCACACTGTCACTCAGTAACCCCTCTCCCCCAGCGCCCTGTGTTACTGACTGTATCTCTACTGGTGTTAATCCAGCTCCCTCACACTGTCACTCAGTAACTCCACCTCCCCATGCCCTGTGTTACTGACTGTATCTCCAATGATGTTAATCCAGCTCCCTCACACTGTCACTCAGTAACCCCTCCCCCCAGCGCCCTGTGTTACTGACTGTATCTCCACTGATGTTAATCCAGCTCCCTCACACTGTCACTCAGTAACTCCACCCCCCAGTGCCCTGTGTTACTGACAGTATCTCCACTGATGTTAATCCAGCTCCCTCACACTGTCACTCAGTAACCCCTCCCCAAGCACCCTGTGTTACTGACTGTATCTTTACTGGTGTTAAACCCTGTATCTCTACTGATGTTAATCCAGCTCCCTCACACCGTCACTCAGTAACCCCTCCCCGAGCACCCTGTGTTACTGACTGTATCTCTACTGGTGTTAATCCAGCTCCCACACACTATCACTCAGTAACCCCTCCCCCAGCGCCCTGTGTTACTGACTGTATCTTTACTGGTGTTAAACCCTGTATCTCTACTGATGTTAATCCAGCTCCCTCACACCGTCACTCAGTAACCCCTCCCCCAGCGCCCTGTGTTACTGACTGTATCTCTACTGATGTTAATCCAGCTCCCTCACACTGTCACTCAGTAACCCTCTCCCCCAGCGCCCTGTGTTACTGACTGTATCTCTACTGGTGTTAATCCAGCTCCCTCACACTGTCACTCAGTAACCCCTCTCCCCCAGCGCCCTGTGTTACTGACTGTATCTCTACTGGTGTTAATCCAGCTCCCTCACACTGTCACTCAGTAACCCCTCTCCCCCAGCGCCCTGTGTTACTGACTGTATCTCTACTGGTGTTAATCCAGCTCCCTCACACTGTCACTCAGTAACCCCTCCCCCCAGCGCCCTGTGTTACTGACTGTATCTCCACTGATGTTAATCCAGCTCCCTCACACTGTCACTCAGTAACCTCTCCCCCAGCGCCCTGTGTTGCTGACTGTATCTTTACTGATGTTAATCCAGCTCCCTCACACTGTCACTCAGTAACCTCTCCCCCAGCGCCCTGTGTTACTGACTGTATCTCTACTGGTGTTAATCCAGCTCCCTCACACTGTCACTCAGTAACCCCTCCCCGAGCACCCTGTGTTACTGACTGTATCTCCACTGATATTAATCCAGCTCCCTCACACTGTCACTCAGTAACCTCTCCCCCAGCGCCCTGTGTTACTGACTGTATCTTTACTGATGTTAATCCAGCTCCCTCACACTGTCACTCAGTAACCCCTCCCCAAGCACCCTGTGTTACTGACTGTATCTTTACTGGTGTTAAACCCTGTATCTCTACTGATGTTAATCCAGCTCCCTCACACCGTCACTCAGTAACCCCTCCCCCCAGCACCCTGTGTTACTGACTGTATCTCTACTGATGTTAATGCAGCTCCCTCACACTGTCACTCAGTAACCCCTCCCCCCAGCGCCCTGTGTTACTGACTGTATCTCTACTGATGTTAATCCAGCTCCCTCACACTGTCACTCAGTAACCCCTCCCCCCAGCGCCCTGTGTTACTGACTGTATCTCCACTGATGTTAATCCAGCTCCCTCACACTGTCACTCAGTAACCTCTCCCCCAGCGCCCTGTGTTACTGACTGTATCTTTACTGATGTTAATCCAGCTCCCTCACACTGTCACTCAGTAACCTCTCCCCCAGCGCCCTGTGTTACTGACTGTATCTCTACTGGTGTTAATCCAGCTCCCTCACACTGTCACTCAGTAACCCTCTCCCCCAGCACCCTGTGTTACTGACTGTATCTCTACTGGTGTTAATCCAGCTCCCTCACACTGTCACTCAGTAACCTCTCCCCCAGCGCCCTGTGTTACTGACTGTATCTTTACTGATGTTAATCCAGCTCCCTCACACTGTCACTCAGTAACCTCTCCCCCAGCGCCCTGTGTTACTGACTGTATCTCTACTGATGTTAATCCAGCTCCCTCACACTGTCACTCAGTAACTCCTCTCCCCCAGCGCCCTGTGTTACTGACTGTATCTCTACTGATGTTAATCCAGCTCCCTCACACTGTCACTCAGTAACCCCTCTCCCCCAGCGCCCTGTGTTACTGACTGTATCTCTACTGGTGTTAATCCAGCTCCCTCACACTGTCACTCAGTAACTCCACCCCCCAGTGCCCTGTGTTACTGACTGTATCTCCAATGATGTTAATCCAGCTCCCTCACACTGTCACTCAGTAACCCCTCCCCCCAGCGCCCTGTGTTACTGACTGTATCTCCACTGATGTTAATCCAGCTCCCTCACACTGTCACTCAGTAACTCCACCCCCCAGTGCCCTGTGTTACTGACTGTATCTCCACTGATGTTAATCCAGCTCCCTCACACTGTCACTCAGTAACCCCTCCCCAAGCACCCTGTGTTACTGACTGTATCTTTACTGGTGTTAAACCCTGTATCTCTACTGATGTTAATCCAGCTCCCTCACACCGTCACTCAGTAACCCCTCCCCGAGCACCCTGTGTTACTGACTGTATCTCTACTGGTGTTAATCCAGCTCCCTCACACTATCACTCAGTAACCCCTCCCCCAGCGCCCTGTGTTACTGACTGTATCTTTACTGGTGTTAAACCCTGTATCTCTACTGATGTTAATCCAGCTCCCTCACACCGTCACTCAGTAACCCCTCCCCCAGCGCCCTGTGTTACTGACTGTATCTTTACTGATGTTAATCCAGCTCCCTCACACTGTCACTCAGTAACCTCTCCCCCAGCGCCCTGTTTTACTGACTGTATCTCTACTGGTGTTAATCCAGCTCCCTCACACTGTCACTCAGTAACCCCTCTCCCCCAGCGCCCTGTGTTACTGACTGTATCTCTACTGGTGTTAATCCAGCTCCCTCACACTGTCACTCAGTAACCCCTCTCCCCCAGCGCCCTGTGTTACTGACTGTATCTCTACTGGTGTTAATCCAGCTCCCTCACACTGTCACTCAGTAACCCCTCCCCCCAGCGCCCTGTGTTACTGACTGTATCTCCACTGATGTTAATCCAGCTCCCTCACACTGTCACTCAGTAACCTCTCCCCCAGCGCCCTGTGTTGCTGACTGTATCTTACTGATGTTAATCCAGCTCCCTCACACTGTCACTCAGTAACCTCTCCCCCAGCGCCCTGTGTTACTGACTGTATCTCTACTGGTGTTAATCCAGCTCCCTCACACTGTCACTCAGTAACCCCTCCCCGAGCACCCTGTGTTACTGACTGTATCTCCACTGATGTTAATCCAGCTCCCTCACACTGTCACTCAGTAACCTCTCCCCCAGCGCCCTGTGTTACTGACTGTATCTCTACTGATGTTAATCCAGCTCCCTCACACTGTCACTCAGTAACCCTCTCCCCCAGCGCCCTGTGTTACTGACTGTATCTCTACTGGTGTTAATCCAGCTCCCTCACACTGTCACTCAGTAACCTCTCCCCCAGCACCCTGTGTTACTGACTGTATCTCTACTGGTGTTAATCCAGCTCCCTCACACTGTCACTCAGTAACTCCACCCCCCAGTGCCCTGTGTTACTGACTGTATCTCCAATGATGTTAATCCAGCTCCCTCACACTGTCACTCAGTAACCCCTCCCCCCAGCGCCCTGTGTTACTGACTGTATCTCCACTGATGTTAATCCAGCTTCCTCACACTGTCACTCAGTAACTCCACCCCCCAGTGCCCTGTGTTACTGACTGTATCTCCACTGATGTTAATCCAGCTCCCTCACACTGTCACTCAGTAACCCCTCCCCAAGCACCCTGTGTTACTGACTGTATCTTTACTGGTGTTAAACCCTGTATCTCTACTGATGTTAATCCAGCTCCCTCACACCGTCACTCAGTAACCCCTCCCCGAGCACCCTGTGTTACTGACTGTATCTCTACTGGTGTTAATCCAGCTCCCTCACACTATCACTCAGTAACCCCTCCCCCAGCGCCCTGTGTTACTGACTGTATCTTTACTGGTGTTAAACCCTGTATCTCTACTGATGTTAATCCAGCTCCCTCACACCGTCACTCAGTAACCCCTCCCCCAGCGCCCTGTGTTACTGACTGTATCTTTACTGATGTTAATCCAGCTCCCTCACACTGTCACTCAGTAACCTCTCCCCCAGCGCCCTGTGTTACTGACTGTATCTCTACTGGTGTTAATCCAGCTCCCTCACACTGTCACTCAGTAACCCCTCTCCCCCAGCGCCCTGTGTTACTGACTGTATCTCTACTGGTGTTAATCCAGCTCCCTCACACTGTCACTCAGTAACCCCTCTCCCCCAGCGCCCTGTGTTACTGACTGTATCTCTACTGGTGTTAATCCAGCTCCCTCACACTGTCACTCAGTAACCCCTCCCCCCAGCGCCCTGTGTTACTGACTGTATCTCCACTGATGTTAATCCAGCTCCCTCACACTGTCACTCAGTAACCTCTCCCCCAGCGCCCTGTGTTGCTGACTGTATCTTTACTGATGTTAATCCAGCTCCCTCACACTGTCACTCAGTAACCTCTCCCCCAGCGCCCTGTGTTACTGACTGTATCTCTACTGGTGTTAATCCAGCTCCCTCACACTGTCACTCAGTAACCCCTCCCCGAGCACCCTGTGTTACTGACTGTATCTCCACTGATGTTAATCCAGCTCCCTCACACTGTCACTCAGTAACCTCTCCCCCAGCGCCCTGTGTTACTGACTGTATCTTTACTGATGTTAATCCAGCTCCCTCACACTGTCACTCAGTAACCTCTCCCCCAGCGCCCTGTGTTACTGACTGTATCTCTACTGGTGTTAATCCAGCTCCTTCACACTGTCACTCAGTAACCTCTCCCCCAGCACCCTGTGTTACTGACTGTATCTCTACTGGTGTTAATCCAGCTCCCTCACACTGTCACTCAGTAACTCCACCCCCCAGTGCCCTGTGTTACTGACTGTATCTCCACTGATGTTAATCCAGCTCCCTCACACTGTCACTCAGTAACCCCTCCCCAAGCACCCTGTGTTACTGACTGTATCTTTACTGGTGTTAAACCCTGTATCTCTACTGATGTTAATCCAGCTCCCTCACACCGTCACTCAGTAACCCCTCCCCGAGCACCCTGTGTTACTGACTGTATCTCTACTGGTGTTAATCCAGCTCCCTCACACTATCACTCAGTAACCCCTCCCCCAGCGCCCTGTGTTACTGACTGTATCTCTACTGATGTTAATCCAGCTCCCTCACACTGTCACTCAGTAACCCCTCCCCCCAGCGCCCTGTGTTACTGACTATATCTCCACTGATGTTAATCCAGCTCCCTCACACTGTCACTCAGTAACCTCGCCCCCAGCGCCTGTGTTACTGACTGTATCTTTACTGATGTTAATCCAGCTCCCTCACACTGTCACTCAGTAACCTCTCCCCCAGCGCCCTGTGTTACTGACTGTATCTCTACTGATGTTAATCCAGCTCCCTCACACTGTCACTCAGTAACCTCTCCCCCAGCGCCCTGTGTTACTGACTGTATCTTACTGATGTTAATCCAGCTCCCTCACACTGTCACTCAGTAACCTCTCCCCCAGCGCCCTGTGTTACTGACTGTATCTCTACTGGTGTTAATCCAGCTCCCTCACACTATCACTCAGTAACCCCTCCCCCAGCGCCCTGTGTTACTGACTGTATCTCTACTGATGTTAATCCAGCTCCCTCACACTGTCACTCAGTAACCCCTCCCCCCAGCGCCCTGTGTTACTGACTGTATCTCCACTGATGTTAATCCAGCTCCCTCACACTGTCACTCAGTAACCTCGCCCCCAGCGCCCTGTGTTACTGACTGTATCTTTACTGATGTTAATCCAGCTCCCTCATACTGTCACTCAGTAACCTCTCCCCCAGCGCCCTGTGTTACTGACTGTATCTCTACTGGTGTTAATCCAGCTCCCTCACACTGTCACTCAGTAACCCCTCTCCCCCAGCGCCCTGTGTTACTGACTGTATCTCTACTGGTGTTAATCCAGCTCCCTCACACTGTCACTCAGTAACTCCTCTCCCCCAGCGCCCTGTGTTACTGACTGTATCTCTACTGGTGTTAATCCAGCTCCCTCACACTGTCACTCAGTAACCCCTCCCCCCAGCGCCCTGTGTTACTGACTGTATCTCCACTGATGTTAATCCAGCTCCCTCACACTGTCACTCAGTAACCCTCTCCCCCAGCGCCCTGTGTTGCTGACTGTATCTTTACTGATGTTAATCCAGCTCCCTCACACTGTCACTCAGTAACCTCTCCCCCAGCGCCCTGTGTTACTGACTGTATCTCTACTGGTGTTAATCCAGCTCCCTCACACTGTCACTCAGTAACCCCTCCCCGAGCACCCTGTGTTACTGACTGTATCTCCACTGATGTTAATCCAGCTCCCTCACACTGTCACTCAGTAACCCTCTCCCCCAGCGCCCTGTGTTACTGACTGTATCTCTACTGATGTTAATCCAGCTCCCTCACACTGTCACTCAGTAACCCTCTCCCCCAGCGCCCTGTGTTACTGACTGTATCTCTACTGGTGTTAATCCAGCTCCTTCACACTGTCACTCAGTAACCTCTCCCCCAGCACCCTGTGTTACTGACTGTATCTCTACTGGTGTTAATCCAGCTCCCTCACACTGTCACTCAGTAACTCCACCCCCCAGTGCCCTGTGTTACTGACTGTATCTCCACTGATGTTAATCCAGCTCCCTCACACTGTCACTCAGTAACCCCTCCCCAAGCACCCTGTGTTACTGACTGTATCTTTACTGGTGTTAAACCCTGTATCTCTACTGATGTTAATCCAGCCCCCTCACACCGTCACTCAGTAACCCCTCCCCGAGCACCCTGTGTTACTGACTGTATCTCTACTGGTGTTAATCCAGCTCCCTCACACTATCACTCAGTAACCCCTCCCCCAGCGCCCTGTGTTACTGACTGTATCTCTACTGATGTTAATCCAGCTCCCTCACACTGTCACTCAGTAACCCCTCCCCCCAGCGCCCTGTGTTACTGACTATATCTCCACTGATGTTAATCCAGCTCCCTCACACTGTCACTCAGTAACCTCGCCCCCAGCGCCCTGTGTTACTGACTGTATCTTTACTGATGTTAATCCAGCTCCCTCACACTGTCACTCAGTAACCTCTCCCCCAGCGCCCTGTGTTACTGACTGTATCTCTACTGATGTTAATCCAGCTCCCTCACACTGTCACTCAGTAACCCTCTCCCCCAGCGCCCTGTGTTACTGACTGTATCTCTACTGATGTTAATCCAGCTCCCTCACACTGTCACTCAGTAACCCTCTCCCCCAGCGCCCTGTGTTACTGACTGTATCTCTACTGGTGTTAATCCAGCTCCCTCACACTGTCACTCAGTAACCCCTCCCCCAGCGCCCTGTGTTACTGACTGTATCTCTACTGATGTTAATCCAGCTCCCTCACACTGTCACTCAGTAACCCCTCCCCCCAGCGCCCTGTGTTACTGACTGTATCTCACTGATGTTAATCCAGCTCCCTCACACTGTCACTCAGTAACCTCTCCCCCAGCGCCCTGTGTTACTGACTGTATCTTACTGATGTTAATCCAGCTCCCTCACACTGTCACTCAGTAACCTCTCCCCCAGCGCCCTGTGTTACTGACTGTATCTCTACTGGTGTTAATCCAGCTCCCTCACACTGTCACTCAGTAACCCCTCTCCCCCAGCGCCCTGTGTTACTGACTGTATCTCTACTGGTGTTAATCCAGCTCCCTCACACTGTCACTCAGTAACTCCTCTCCCCCAGCGCCCTGTGTTACTGACTGTATCTCTACTGGTGTTAATCCAGCTCCCTCACACTGTCACTCAGTAACCCCTCCCCCCAGCGCCCTGTGTTACTGACTGTATCTCCACTGATGTTAATCCAGCTCCCTCACACTGTCACTCAGTAACCTCTCCCCCAGCGCCCTGTGTTACTGACTGTATCTTTACTGATGTTAATCCAGCTCCCTCACACTGTCACTCAGTAACCTCTCCCCCAGCGCCCTGTGTTACTGACTGTATCTCTACTGGTGTTAATCCAGCTCCCTCACACTGTCACTCAGTAACCCCTCTCCCCCAGCGCCCTGTGTTACTGACTGTATCTCTACTGGTGTTAATCCAGCTCCCTCACACTGTCACTCAGTAACCCCTCCCCCAGCACCCTGTGTTACTGACTGTATCTTTACTGATGTTAAACCCTGTATCTCTACTGATGTTAATCCAGCTCCCTCACACCGTCACTCAGTAACCCCTCCCCGAGCACCCTGTGTTACTGACTGTATCTCTACTGATGTTAATCCAGCTCCCTCACACTGTCACTCAGTAACTCCACCCCCCAGTGCCCTGTGTTACTGACTGTATCTCTACTGATGTTAATCCAGCTCCCTCACACCGTCACTCAGTAACCCCTCCCCGAGCACCCTGTGTTACTGACTGTATCTCTACTGATGTTAATCCAGCTCCCTCACACTGTCACTCAGTAACTCCACCCCCCAGTGCCCTGTGTTACTGACTGTATCTCCACTGATGTTAATCCAGCTCCCTCACACTGTCACTCAGTAACCTCTCCCCCAGCGCCCTGTGTTACTGACTGTATCTCTACTGATGTTAATCCAGCTCCCTCACACTGTCACTCAGTAACCTCTCCCCCAGCGCCCTGTGTTACTGACTGTATCTCTACTGGTGTTAATCCAGCTCCCTCACACTGTCACTCAGTAACCTCTCCCCCAGCGCCCTGTGTTACTGACTGTATCTCTACTGATGTTAATCCAGCTCCCTCACACTGTCACTCAGTAACCCCTCTCCCCCAGCGCCCTGTGTTACTGACTGTATCTCTACTGGTGTTAATCCAGCTCCCTCACACTGTCACTCAGTAACCCCTCTCCCCCAGCGCCCTGTGCTACTGACTGTATCTCTACTGCTGTTAATCCAGCTCCCTCACACTGTCACTCAGTAACTCCACCCCCCAGTGCCCTGTGTTACTGACTGTATCTCTACTGGTGTTAATCCAGCTCCCTCACACTGTCACTCAGTAACCCCTCTCCCCCAGCGCCCTGTGTTACTGACTGTATCTCTACTGGTGTTAATCCAGCTCCCTCACACTGTCACTCAGTAACCCCTCCCCCCAGCGCCCTGTGTTACTGACTGTATCTCCACTGATGTTAATCCAGCTCCCTCACACTGTCACTCAGTAACCCCTCCCCCAGCACCCTGTGTTACTGACTGTATCTCCACTGATGTTAATCCAGCTCCCTCACACTGTCACTCAGTAACCCCTCCCCCAGCGCCCTGTGTTACTGACTGTATCTCTACTGATGTTAATCCAGCTCCCTCACACTGTCACTCAGTAACCCCTCCCCCAGCGCCCTGTGTTACTGACTGTATCTCCACTGATGTTAATCCAGCTCCCTCACACTGTCACTCAGTAACCCCTCCCCCAGCACCCTGTGTCACTGATTGTATCTCCACTGATGTTAATCCAGCTCCCTCACACTGTCACTCAGTAATTCAGTTAGCTGCCTGTGCCTTCACGCGCCGATTAAACACTGAGTGCAGTGAGTGCAAGTCTGTGAAGGGGCAAGATACACACAGACAATGGAAACAGTATGTGGTCTGTGTGTGGGAGCCGAGAGGCTGAGCTCGCTCGCAGGGCAGACTGGGCATATGGAGAATCGGGAGATTTCCCCAGTGCCGCTGTGATTTGCTCTAATTTTAAGGTTATGCCCCCTTTTTCTGGACTCCCCCCACCAGATGAAATGGTTTCTCTCTATCTACCCTATCGAAGCCTTTAATCATCTTAAACACCTCAATTAGATCACCCCTAATCTTCTATCCTCGAGGGAATACAAGCCTAGTCTAAGCAACCTGTCCTCTTAATTTAACCCTTTTAGCCCCGGTATCATTATCGGCCTCCAAGAGAGATGGGAAGGAGTTGAATGCAGACACAAGGTGAGACATACAAGGAGTATCAGAAACAGGTCAGCCGGGCTGCAAGGGGTCCCGGGATATATTACGAGTCCCACGGCCTTAAACAGACTGCACTTTCTCCATTTCTGAATGAGTCCAGGCGCCCGTCAGACAAATGGGATTTTGATCAGCGATCTGCTTCACAGCCACGGGCTGGAGACAAGCCGAGTGCCTCTGAAGTGGCACAATCCGACAGCAACACGCTGATCTCATCCAAACACCTCCCAGACGTCACTCCGTCTATTGTGTAGCAGTGTGTGAGGGGAGCGCTGCCAATCTCTGAGCACCCCAGACACTTACAGTCCAGCACCATGAATACCACCAGCACGAGCCCACCCTCCAGGGTGCACACAGACCACCAAGGGCGAGGCGATTGAAATTTCACAGCTCCTTCTGAATTTGCAGTAACACGCAAGAGCCCTCGCCTCCAGTGTCTGGTGATTATTGTTGTGTACGGTACCCTGCCAATGGTCAGTCTAAGTAGAACTCAGCCTTAAATACCAAAAGGTACCGAATTTGATGACTGCCTGTGTTGAGTTAGCTGATCCCATCTGGGGTGGCGGTTGGAGCTACACTCAGCTTAACTCCCCTCACCCCAGCCCACCTTCAGAGAGGGAAGGGTTAGCTGCTGCTCACCATCCAGCGACCCCAGCAGCAATGAGCGTGTGCAGACAGGACAGGACAGGGCTTGTACTGTGAGGGTGAATAACTGAACAATACACAGGAAAGGAAACTTGAAGGAGCGAAGTGCATGTGTCCCTGACCCACAGAACGAGACCCGAGGAGACCTCAAGGCCATTAGACAAGGAGCAGCGTGAAATTGGTAAAAAAAACTCTGAATTTGATTTCATCTCTGGCTAACGTAATTCCTCATTAAGGTGAGATTTTGAAGTGCTGCAGTGAAGCCAGGAGGAAGTCTCACTCAACAAGTACACGTTGGCGAAAGGCATTCAAAAGATACACTGTCGGGGGATCCCATTCCTACACTGAGTGAGTTCAGGGGATCCCATTCCTACAGTGAGTGAGTTCAGGGGATCCCATTCCGACAGTGAGTGAGTTCAGTGGATCCCATTCGGACAGTGAATGAATTCAGTGGATCCCATTCCGACAGTGAGTGAATTCAGTGGATCCCATTCCGACAGTGAGTGAGTTCAGTGGATCCCATTCCTACAATCAGTGAGTTCAGTGGATCCCATTCGGACAGTGAGTGAGTTCAGGGGATCCCATTCCGACGGTGAGTGAGTTCAGTGGATCCCATTCGGACAGTGAGTGAGTTCAGGGGATCCCATTCGGACAGTGAGTGAATTCAGTGGATCCCATTCCTACACTGAGTGAGTTCAGGGGATCCCATTCCGACACTGAGTGAGTTCAGGGGATCCCATTCCTACAGTGAGAGAGTTCAGTGGATCCCATTCCTACAGTGAGTGAGTTCAGGAGATCCCATTCCGACAGTGAGTGAGTTCAGTGGATCCCATTCCGACAGTGAGTGAATTCAGTGGATCCCATTCCTACACTGAGTGAGTTCAGGGGATCCCATTCCGACACGGAGTGAGTTCAGGGGATCCCATTCCGACAGTGAGTGAGTTCAGGGGATCCCATTCCGACACTGAGTGAGTTCAGGGGATCCCTTTCCGACACTGAGTGAGTTCAGGGGATCCCATTCGGACAGTGAGTGGGTTCAGGGGATCCCATTCCGACACTGAGTGAGTTCAGGGGATCCCATTCCGACACTGAGTGAGTTCAGGGCATCCCATTCGGACAGTGAGTGGGTTCAGGGGATCCCATTCCTACAGTGAGTGAGTTCAGGGGATCCCATTCCGACACTGAGTGAGTTCAGGGGATCCCATTCCGACACTGAGTGAGTTCAAGGGATCCCATTCCGACAGTGAATGAGTTCAGGGGATCCCATTCCTACATCGGCGAGACCATGCAGACACTGCGACAACGTATGAACGGACACCGCACAACAATCGCCAGGCAGGAGTGTTCCCTCCCAGTTGGGGAACACTTCAGTAGTCAAGGACATTCAGCCTCCGATCTTCGGGTAAGTGTTCTCCAAGGCGGCCTTCGAGACACACGACAACGCAAAATCGTCGAGCGGAAACTGATAGCCAAGTTCCGCACCCATGAGGACGGCCTCAACCGGGATCTTGGGTTCATGTCACGCTACATGTAACCCCACCTGACGTAGAGTCATCCAGACTCGAGTCATCGTTGGCTTGTTCTCTCTACACAGATGCGGCCGGACCTGCTGTGATTTCCAGCAAAAAAAGTTTTTTGTTTTCCATACAGACCCCAGCATCTGCCACAATTGACCCCTTGTGACCCCACCTCATTGTCTTTGATGAAATGCTTTCCTGACTGACCTGTTTGGACACCATCCACACCTTTGATTGCCGTGATTATCTCTCTGCCGAGGTGTGATAAAGGGCAGTTGGAAAGATTAACTGTAATCATCTGGCAGTGCTCTCTGACTATATATGCTGTGCCTATATACATCTCTTCACTTCACCTGACGAAGGAGCAGCGCTCCGAAAGCTTGTGATTTGAAATAAAGCTGTTGGACTATAACCTGGTGTTGTGCGACTTCTCACATTTGTCCACCCCAGTCCAACACCGATTACAGTGAGTGAGTTCAGGGGATCCCATTCCTACAGTGAGTGAGTTCAGTGGATCCCATTCCAACAGTGAGTGAGTTCAGTGGATCCCATTCCGACAGTGAGAGAGTTCAGGGGATCCCATTCCTACAGTGAGTGAGTTCAGTGGATCCCATTCCAACAATGAGTGAGTTCAGTGGATCCCATTCCTACAATCAGTGAGTTCAGTGGATCCCATTCGGACAGTGAGTGAGTTCAGGGGATCCCATTCCGACGGTGAGTGAGTTCAGTGGATCCCATTCGGACAGTGAGTGAGTTCAGGGGATCCCATTCGGACAGTGAGTGAATTCAGTGGATCCCATTCCTACACTGAGTGAGTTCAGGGGATCCCATTCCGACACTGAGTGAGTTCAGGGGATCCCATTCCTACAGTGAGAGAGTTCAGTGGATCCCATTCCTACAGTGAGTGAGTTCAGGAGATCCCATTCCGACAGTGAGTGAGTTCAGTGGATCCCATTCCGACAGTGAGTGAATTCAGTGGATCCCATTCCTACACTGAGTGAGTTCAGGGGATCCCATTCCGACACGGAGTGAGTTCAGGGGATCCCATTCCGACAGTGAGTGAGTTCAGGGGATCCCATTCCGACACTGAGTGAGTTCAGGGGATCCCATTCCGACACTGAGTGAGTTCAGGGGATCCCATTCGGACAGTGAGTGGGTTCAGGGGATCCCATTCCGACACTGAGTGAGTTCAGGGGATCCCATTCCGACACTGAGTGAGTTCAGGGCATCCCATTCGGACAGTGAGTGGGTTCAGGGGATCCCATTCCTACAGTGAGTGAGTTCAGGGGATCCCATTCCGACACTGAGTGAGTTCAGGGGATCCCATTCCGACACTGAGTGAGTTCAAGGGATCCCATTCCGACAGTGAATGAGTTCAGGGGATCCCATTCCTACATCGGCGAGACCATGCAGACACTGCGACAACGTATGAACGGACACCGCACAACAATCGCCAGGCAGGAGTGTTCCCTCCCAGTTGGGGAACACTTCAGTAGTCAAGGACATTCAGCCTCCGATCTTCGGGTAAGTGTTCTCCAAGGCGGCCTTCGAGACACACGACAACGCAAAATCGTCGAGCGGAAACTGATAGCCAAGTTCCGCACCCATGAGGACGGCCTCAACCGGGATCTTGGGTTCATGTCACGCTACATGTAACCCCACCTGACGTAGAGTCATCCAGACTCGAGTCATCGTTGGCTTGTTCTCTCTACACAGATGCGGCCGGACCTGCTGTGATTTCCAGCAAAAAAAGTTTTTTGTTTTCCATACAGACCCCAGCATCTGCCACAATTGACCCCTTGTGACCCCACCTCATTGTCTTTGATGAAATGCTTTCCTGACTGACCTGTTTGGACACCATCCACACCTTTGATTGCCGTGATTATCTCTCTGCCGAGGTGTGATAAAGGGCAGTTGGAAAGATTAACTGTAATCATCTGGCAGTGCTCTCTGACTATATATGCTGTGCCTATATACATCTCTTCACTTCACCTGACGAAGGAGCAGCGCTCCGAAAGCTTGTGATTTGAAATAAAGCTGTTGGACTATAACCTGGTGTTGTGCGACTTCTCACATTTGTCCACCCCAGTCCAACACCGATTACAGTGAGTGAGTTCAGGGGATCCCATTCCTACAGTGAGTGAGTTCAGTGGATCCCATTCCAACAGTGAGTGAGTTCAGTGGATCCCATTCCGACAGTGAGAGAGTTCAGGGGATCCCATTCCTACAGTGAGTGAGTTCAGTGGATCCCATTCCAACAATGAGTGAGTTCAGTGGATCCCATTCCGACACTGAGTGAGTTCAGGGGATCCCATTCCGACAGTGAGTGAGTTCAGGGGATCCCATTCCAACAGTGAGTGAGTTCAGGGGATCCCATTCCGACAGTGAGTGAATTCAGTGGATCCCATTCCGACAGTGAGTGAGTTCAGTGGATCCCATTCCGACCGTGAGTGAGTTCAGGGGATCCCATTCCTATAGTGAGTGAGTTCAGTGGATCCCATTCCGACAGTGAGTGAGTTCAGTGGATCCTATTCCTACAGTGAGTGAGTTCAGTGGATCCTATTCCTACAGTGAGTGAGTTCAGTGGATCCTATTCCTACAGTGAGTGAGTTCAGTGGATCCCATTCCAACAGTGAGTGAGTTCAGTGGATCCCATTCCTACAGTGAGTGAGTTCAGGGGATCCCATTCCAACAATGAGTGAGTTCAGGGGATCCCATTCCTATAGTGAGTGAGTTCAGTGGATCCCATTCCGACAGTGAGTGAGTTCAGTGGATCCCATTCCTACAGTGAGTGAGTTCAGGGGATCCCATTCCGACAGTGAGTGAGTTCAGGGGATCCCATTCCGACAGTGAGTGAGTTCAGGGGATCCCATTCCGACAGTGAGTGAGTTCAGTGGATCCCATTCCGACAGTGAGTGAGTTCAGGGGATCCCATTCCTACAGTGAGTGAGTTCAGGGGATCCCATTCCGACAATGAGTGAGTTCAGGGGATCCCATTCCTACAGTGAGTGAGTTCAGTGGATCCCATTCCGACAGTGAGTGAGTTCAGTGGATCCCATTCCGACAGTGAGTGAGTTCAGGGGACCCCATTCCTACAGTGAGAGAGTTCAGGGGATCCCATTCCTACAGTGAGAGAGTTCAGTGGATCCCATTCCTACAGTGAGTGAGTTCAGTGGATCCCATTCGGACAGTGAGTGAGTTCAGGGGATCCCATTCCGACAGTGAGTGAGTTCAGTGGAACCCATTCCTACAGTGAGTGAGATCAGGGGATCCCATTTCCTCGGTAGACAGAGGCAAGCTCGCAGTGAGATCTCTCGCTGGGGTGCAAATCAGATTGTATTATAGGAATCATCAATGCCGCGTGTTCAATCTCTTCCAGACTCCCACTGTATTCCTGATGGAATCGACTCTCTCTGGCTCCTCATCCTTTTTTTAAAATCAGAACCCAGGCATTGAGTGGCAGCGGACTATTCGACCATGGGGTGCATTACAGCCCGCTCTGATTGCCAGCTGACATGTACACACAGACGTGCAATTTCAGCGGGTTTCACTGGAATACAACCAGGACAGGAGGCTCCTGGATGTCTAGTCCCCGCCCTCGCCCAGAGGCACTCAGTCCAGGTCAAGCACCCTGACTGAGAGCAGCTAGCTGACCCTGGGACCTGCCAGTCTGCATGGCTCAGCGCTGCGTCAGGTGCTAAACGTACACGCCAGGCCAGGGGTGTACACGCTTTTCGGGCCATATCGTGTCCCTTGTGGAGCCTCAGGGGCCATGTGTAATGTTTAATCCCTGCCCCCAGTAATTCCACACGTCTCAGGTTGCTGATCTGGGTATTTCTGATTTAAGATTGATCCACCAATAAGGCACCAGCACTGAGAACAGCCCTTTCCAGACCTCCGGGCCCACCAAATTCAAAACAGGATGAGCGAGCGAGCGAGCGAGACAGCAAGATCAGCGCAAATAGGATCGAGCTGCCCGAGGTTGGAGGGGTAACGTGGCCTGGGCTTGGAGGTTGTCCGCAGGCCCCAGTTTAGACACGTCAGCTGTCGGAGGAGCAAGGACCGAGTAATCACTGCTAATTCATTTACTGCCTTTGCATTCGAAGCAAAAAAATAAGGAGCAAATTGCAGGCGGGGAGTCGAGAATTAATGGTCTTGACTGTGTGACGAGCGAGACTGGGGAAACCGTGTCTCTTCATCGAGCTGTGAGCAGCATCGCGTGCACAAACAAACCGTCCCTTTCCTGTTCTGTGCGGGAAGCTTTCTTTGCCCTTTTACAAACTCTCCGAGGGGACAAGCAGCACCTACCCTGGTCTCCTGGTCTTGGGCTCGCCCCTGCCCTGCCACAGCTCCAGCACCCCGCTGTTTCGCTCATAGCGGCGCCGGTACAGTTGAGATGAAGCCAGCTCCCGAAGCCTCACCGCGGCCATGCCTGGCCGGACAACCGCTCCGGTTCAATGAGGGGAATGGGTGGGGACTGGAGTACAATGGGAAGGAGGCCCAGCCGGCATCTCCTGCTTCGCTCGGGCACCGACTCAGGCTTCCTGCTCAGTTCCTTTCACAGATCAGGCGCACTGGGCTTCCCAGAGCAAAATCCACATCCACATCAATCCACACGCACTTTCCAGCTCTCCGGCTGCACGGGAGCCCCGCACCTCCCCTCAGCAATAGGGCAAAACTCTCAATAGCAAAGTTTTAAAAGCTGTGAACTCGAGTACAAACACTGTCTGCAACTCTCCAGCATCCTCGCTGCACCTTCCTGACAGGAATGGCCCAATCCCTGGGGTCAGGCAAGGTCTGCTGGGGGAGGGGAGTCCCGATGAAGGAGAAGAGGCAGAGGAGCAGGAGCAGGGTCGAGGGATATCCCAATGCTCAGTCCTGTCCAGCCGGGATCCCCACAGCTTGTCTGGCCCATTCCCACTGTGGGGACAAACTGGTCCAGGATCGGGAGACACCGCCTCAGAATTGCTTCCCAGCTTTTACCCGGCAAATTCTGTCCCCGAGTATTGGAGTCCTGCTGGGATACAGTTCAATGGGATGGTCAGCCGCAGAGTGCGGCCATTCCGATCGTTTCACATATTGGACCGAGGGGGGCTTCACAGCCCGCACCCAATGTCCACATTGCAGCCGGGCGATTCGATGGCAGCATCAGTGGGGCACTCTGCCTGGTCTCTGCATCAGCACGGCGGGCAACTCTGCCCACACCCGAGATACGCTAACTCTCCACAAACTGCCCATCAAACCTCGGACAGGTAGAAAATCGTACAAAAACCAGCCGATACCGCGACTAAATGAATCTTTACACCCCATCACTGCAACACCCCGTCTCACTCTCTCTCTCCCCCAAACCCTGTCTCATTCTCTCTCCCCACACTCCGTCTCACTCTCTCTCTCCCCACACCCTGTCTCACTCTCTCTCTCTC